>CAVNYN010201228.1:0-19872 GCA_963692815.1 Nyctanthes arbor-tristis
TGCGGTCCATGTGATTACCATTGCTTTAGAAGTGATATGTAGAAAAAGGATCCTGCGAAGTGTCCACTATGTCAAATTCTTTGTTTTATTTTTATGTTTATGTAGCATGACTCGAATTGTAGTGTAATATAGAAAGATACTATAGGCTAAACGGACCATTGACAAAACATCTCTATAGATATTTTTGAAGACCAACCTTCAGGTTTGTATCCCAACTTCCTGTACACAAGGCACTCCCGTCAGCAGAGAGTCCCAGACAGGTGATTCGACCATCATGAGTGTTTTGCAGGGATCCCAAGTTTAAAACCATCTGTTGATAGAAACAATGAAACACAGGTTAAAAATTCTGGGCCTTGTAACAAAATGAGAAGCATCAAACTGTGGGTGGTGAAAAGATGGCAATGGTAATTCAGAATACAAAACAGATGATAAGATGATATACCTTTGCCAGCAAAGTATCCCAGACATAGCAGTCACCATTAGTGTACCCGGCGAAAAGGAGTCGGCCTGAGATGGAGAATGCAATAGAAGTGACAGGAGGAACATCATTATCTCCATGTGGTTGGTGGTACACTTGTAGCTGGTGACCTGTTCTAATGTCAAATAGCCTGCAAGTTCCATCACCTGAACCAGTTCCAAATCTATTACCATCCGGGAAGAACTTTACACTATTAACATCTCCCTCGTGACCATGAAAAGTACGAACAGCACGACTAGCAACACGCATATCCCACAGACGAGCAGTTGAATCACATGAGCCGGACACAAACATTCTGGAGTTGAATCCATTTATTGAAATGCTGAGTCAAAACATTACATATTAGAGCACTTCTTATACAATAGGCTTGAGACTTCAAGATCAAGATAATATTTTCTTTTTTATAAAAAAGAAAGAAAGAAAGAAATGGGAAGATTAATGGCATGCCTTAGCACATCCTTTGTGTGTCCAGACTGAAATTCGCCTCCAAAGACGGAGGTCCTCAGGCCAGTTGTTATATCCCATAGTACACATGTTTGGTCACCAGAACTAGTTACCAAATGTGAATCATTATCTGGAACATACTGGCATGATGATACATAGCCCTTATGGCCAGTAAGCGTTCGCGTTACTGGAAGATTTCCATCCCTGTCAGTTTGAGAGTTGAGGTTAAATATTGAACAAACGCTATCTAGACCACCACAGGCAACAGACTGTCCACTGGGAGAGAAGGCACAGGTCATGACCCAAGCGCAAGGAAGCTTGATTGCATGAGTTTTTTGGCTGGTAAGAGCATTCCACACTATTAATCTTCCATCTTGCGAAGCACTGACTATACGATTTCTTTCAGGAGTCCAATCCAGTGAATACACCTGAAAAACTCTTTTGCAGTCACTTACAGAAAGGATTTAGGGATTCAAGTACAATATCCCATCAAACATGGGTTACACACACACACATAATTTAAAATGAAATAAATTACATGTATTATGTTCATTTCTTAAATAAATTTTGCATTACCTGCTGACCAGGTTCCATAGAAAATTTAGCAAGAAATAGCCAATTTGAATGAAATCCATTTTCCTAATATTAAATCATGCTATTTTTCCCGCTTGTATTTGTACCAAGCTATGGTAATTTTGCTACTTTTTACAATGACTGATTGATGATGTAGGACCAAAAAGGAAGGAGGGAAAATCAATTCCATAGAAGCCCTAAGTTCATTGGATGCAGTGGTCATTGAGGAGTAAGGATTAAGTCTAACAAAAGGGCATAACATCAAACAAAACATATGATGAAATCACAAGAGAGCAAGACTAGAATCAGCCAACAGCAAAATTGACCAACTCTGGCACCGTTGGCATTACCTGGCCTCAGGTGCTTAAAGAAAAACACAGAACCTGTTAGCTAATGGCTAACTGTCTTCACTTAGGAAAATTATTATAAAGTTGAAGAAGTTAATACATTCTATGGACAATATTATAAAAACAAGTTATCTCAAAAAATTGTTTATAGGGCTATTTGACTCAATGACCTCAGCAGTCATCAGCATTAAACTAATAATTCACTGCTGGTTAAAATTTTCTAAAGTAATTTTTAGATAGATGGGATCAAGTATCTCCTCAGATATTAGCACATTGTTGCATACTTGCACTTGCAGACAGAGATGGCAAAGAAAATGCAAAGGTAAAGCAACTGAATGCTAAAACTTCTAGGTGCAAAATAGAAGCTCATAACCATCCTAAACGCAAATATAAATTTCTCATATTCCCAAAAGTAGATTGCAATATGACTTTAAGTCTTTAAAAGCTTTCTTATTCCCAATGTGACTGCCCCGCCCCCAACCCCCAAAAGACCACTCTGCGCGATGTAGATAAATCTCATCAAAAATTTGGTTCTGTGCCATTCCACTGTTTGCAATCAATTGAGAGGGTAGTGGTCACGATCTCACTAGCAGCATAGATTTGTCAAGCACCTAGGTCAAACTAAAACTTTGGGAGATCTGATCAGCTTAATAATTTTGCATATACCCAATAAAGATGCGAGTGCACCAATTACACAGCCAAATTCTGAAAAACTATGAAGGTCTACAAGGTATAAAGTCATTGGTCCCTAACTTTATGCATTTCTAAAGGGAAGCAACATAACCAATTCAAATATGGAGGAAAAGGGCAAAAGTGTTAATCCATTTTATTGATTTTTGCATTAGAAACCATGGAACTTCTCCTGGTAACTAAACAACTCGTACTCTAATATAATACTTATACAATACAAAAGAAAAAGAAATCGACGATCAATATGCATTTCCCGTTACAGAAAAACATAATACCTAAACAACTATACACAGATCAAAAAATAATAATAATAAACTCTTGCGATAGGCTACCTTGCCTGTGTGACCCTGTAAGGTCCGACAGCAAACCAGATCGGTCGGGCCAAAAGTCACAGGAGTCTTCCCTTGCGACCTCGCGTATCCTGCGACTGGCCCCATTAACAAAAACAATTAACAGATCTGAAGCACACATCAAATTATAATCAAATCATCAGTTCACGGCATCTACAATTATTACGATACAAAACGAAGTAATTACCATCAGTATCGAGAAGAAGCAGACGCTTCTGCTTCAATTGATCTGTGAGGGCATTGACGGTCTCAGTTGCTGCCCGATGCCGCTCTTTCAGCTCTGCAACTGACATGTTGTTGTCCATCAACCCTTACCGTTTCAGCTTCATTTGAACCCTAATTTTTACTCTCAAAAGACCCAAAAATCACAATTTAGGTCCAATTCATCTAAAAAACAAAACTACAGAAAGATATTAAGCTGCGTATTTTGTTTATGAAGAAGGGGATGACGGGTGTTTTGGTGTGGGTGGTAAGAGGTGACTCGGAAATAGTGTGGACGCAATGTGGACTCTGTTGAGAGTCTAGTGAGAGAGAAACAAGCGAGAGACAGACAGAGCCGCCGGACCCACTATTGGTAGAGTGCGATGCCTTCTACGTGGGACCCATCTCCCCCAGTTGACAACTTTTACCGGCACGTCAGACCATTCCACTGATTTTCCCCACCACGTTAATACTGCCATGTAGGACGGGAAAATAGGGGGCTTAACCAAGGTGGACCGAATTTTCTTAAATAAAATATAAAATAAAAAACCGTTTCCATAAAAAAAAAAAAACCCGACTTTTTAGACGGTTAAATTGCCTAAAACCGGCAGTCCGATGCTCGGCTAGAACAGAACCGGCCGACCAATTGCCTCTCATTTTTCTCTTTTACCTTATTCCCCTGCAATTTTCCCTTTAACAATGAAAGTTATCTAAAGCACTTTTAGCCTACCATTTATTAATACTGCTTTCCGTAGCAAGAAGCAAATAAGTTTTTTGATACAATTGATGGAACTTTAGAGGTATAGACTATAATCCAAGACTTTGTCCTAGTAAAGGGTGTTATCACTTGAACTATCACTATTGGTCTAAGAAACTAAGTTTTAGAAAAGTAAACAACGACACACGCGTTGATTGAGGAGACAATATTAGTCAATTTTGAAAATAGATAGACAATCATATATTATTTTCTCCACCATTGGCTAGAAAACTTCATATGAGTTAGAATCGATTAAGATTTTTAGGCAAGAAGATAATAACAGACAGTTTTGAAGATGGATAGATAGTCATTTGTTCTTCTTTGTAGCAATAGAATTTTAAAAAATAATAAAAAAAATCTCCTTTTAGTGAATGGTTGCTCCACATAATCTTCATTTTTAATTCTTTATTTTACTTTTTTTTAAAACAAATAAATCATTTTAAGTATCACTCTCTAAAAATGAAAGCAAGTTGTATTTAAAAAGATGTGGGAGATGTTCTTGATATCTTTATCTATTTATCTTTTTTTCTCTTAAGATTTATTTGGTTTGACTCACAGAACAGGTAAGAAGTATATACAAGTTATATGGGTAGATAATTTGTCTTTGACAAAGCTAAATGTACACTTTTTTCAAATGAGATGAATAGATAGGAGAATGTGAATTGGAATTTTTTTTCCAGTGTTTAGAAAAAGGTCAAGTCTTGATTAGTGCACTAACAACTAAAAAATTCAAGTGAAAAAGATGGATTTATCAATAAAAAATGCACAGACTCACATTACTGATTACACACGGATGACGGATGTGATTCGTAGGAAGTTGGGCAAACTCGTTGAATACTGCAACCACTGGAGAATCGGGGCCTTTATTTACTTTTTTTAATGAAGTAAAAATAAAAAATGGTGAAGGAAGAAAATAAGACCGAAAACATTCCGTTGCCGGGAATCGAACCCGGGTCTCCTGGGTGAAAGCCAGACATCCTAACCGCTGGACGACAACGGATTATTGTTAAGTTTTTGTACGCCGTCTTTAAAGTATTTTAGCACATTTTTCATCCACAAAGCAAAAGTTCACGTGCTCGGTGACAATATTTGATTGACTAAACCAATACGACCCTCCAAGAAAAAGTTTTATACTACATGACTACATCTATGGGCTATAATCTTTTATTATAGATATAGAGATCATGTTGATAAAATCCAATGTAAAATGAAAATTTGAGAACTCAAACCGAATCTACCCACAAGATGAGATTGAGCACCAATAGGCTCGTCTACGTAGAAATAATGAATAATCTCATCTAGAACTATCGACAAATAGTTTTGTAACTCATTTATTACACAATCACAAAACATTTAGGTATTCCCATCTTTTTAAGTACTTTCAATATACTACATCTGTCTCAATTATATAGTCTATTTTAGTGTTGCAAACAGATTAAGAGTGATATTGAAAATGTGGAATATACAAATAATCTTCCTAGAATTCACTTAGTGCGTGTTGGTTATATACTTAATGATTAGGTGTAAAGTGTTAAATGAAGTATGACATTTTAAATTTTCAGGTAAAAAGTTTAAATAATGAGATAATATAGTGAGGAGTTCTCATCTATGCGGAGTACCAATGAAAGAATTCTAATTCTTATCATTTTTATAAAGGCCCATATTTAATTGTAAGCATATTCCAAGAATTGACTAATTTAAATTTTGTTATTTTTTAAGATTAGTTAGGGGTATATTTTTAAATAAAAATAAAAATTAATACTAAATATGGAAAGGATGATTATATTGACACCACACTTTTTTCAACCACAACACATTTTAATTGCATTGTATAACATAAAATTTTACTAATTATTGCATTTCTGTTCCTAGCTTTTTTTGTTACAAATTTATTCTTCAAATTTCATTAACTAGCATATTTGATAAAGCTTTCTATGCCCAAAAAAAAAAATCATTTAGAAAATAACTTGAATATATTAATCAGTAAATTATAAGAAATAGTTTAGTACAATTATTTAGTTTTATTGATAATTTGAAATTGTGAATGAAGATCGAAAATTTTGGACAAAAATCATTCTTCAAAGCAAGAAGTACTAATATGTAGAAGATCGTAAAAGAAGAATATAATAAAAATACTGAGGATATAAATGTAAAAGTAAATACTATTCAGAGACTATTTATATAACTAAAACTCGGTGCGTTTATGAAAAATAGTGGTATCAATATATTTTGTTTTGCCATATGAAAACAAGATTATATAATTGAAATATCCCAAAGAGGCAATATGAACTATATAATTGAGACAGAAAGAGAATTTCTTTATACAATGAGACAAAAAAGGAAAGATAGTCATCCAAATCTTGATCACAGCAAGAACTATTTATTTCACACGTCATTGTGATTTGTGAATTTCAATTTCAATTTCAATTTTAAAATGATAGCTGCGTATAAATATTTAAGGTCAACCTGAGTGTAGAATTTAGTACCCGGTTAACGTCTATCCAAGAGCATGACAAATTTCGAGCGTATATAATATATTATAAACAATCAATTCTGATGTGAAGCATAGAGACGCCATTATTTCTCCATTACAATTTCGTTTCCTCATAGGACAAATATTTAAGCACCAATTCAAGTTGGTAGAATTTGAACCGACCACACGCTCCATAATTCAAAGGGGAAATAAATAAATAACAACAATGGTATGGTAGTAGTAATAAAGTCGCATCAGCCGGGGAACAACTTTGACATTGAGAAATGAGGACAAAAGATGCTTTTCCATACAGCAACATGCAATTACGCACATAATAATTCGAACGTTTGAAAAGATAGCGCTCACGCTTTTCACAGCATCACGAGATAGCTAATGTCCAAACAAAAAGGAAAAAGGAACGAACAAGAACTTGATGCTTTTATTATTATTATTATTATTATTATTATTATTATTATTATTATTATTATTATTATTATTATTATTATTATTATTATTATTATTATTATAAGTCAGTTGCAAAAGAATTACCATTAAACACCACACCACTTTACATTTAGGATCTCTATTAAGACAGTACCATTCCTCCTTATAGAACAACAGCCTTAAGGCGCAATTCTTCTGATTATTTATTTACTTCAAAATTCATCTTCCTTTTCATGTACTTCCACCAGGGTAAGTACAACCATCGTAACCTACATGCAAAAAAAAAAAAAAAACAAAAAAAACAAAAACCACATTGT
Source organism: Nyctanthes arbor-tristis (assembly GCA_963692815.1). NCBI lineage: Eukaryota > Viridiplantae > Streptophyta > Magnoliopsida > Lamiales > Oleaceae > Nyctanthes > Nyctanthes arbor-tristis. Next base: position 7,075 of record CAVNYN010201228.1, read on the forward strand.
AAATTCCGAAACAGATCCGGGAATAAGAGATATGATCTAAAGAAAATTCATTAGTCACTATGACCAAGACTAATATGTATAATTTATTAATCATCTCTTCCAGGACATATAGTAGTAAAGAAAATGGCATGTTATCGTTTATTATTATACAAATAAAAAACCAAAACTTACTAGGATTAGTAGTAGTGAGAGTGGCAGTCTGCATGAAGTCACAGTTCCATGGATTCTGGCCAGCTGAATGATAAAGAAGATTCATTGCATAAGCAGCATGTGATGCTACTGTAAGTGGCTCAAAACAGGCACCACCGGGTTGAATTGGACTGCAATCAATATTCTGGCCGCATGCATCTTCAAGATTTTGCTGCAATTGGGCATCAGATACACCAGGCTTCGGCACACACCAACCGACTACTGGTTTTGGTTCGGGTATCACTGGAGTTGTGGGGTTTGTAGGAGCAACTGGAGTTGCTGGAGTTGTGGGAGTAGGGGTCACTGGCGCTGTCGAAGGAGTCTAAGTAAATGAACCAAAAAGAACAAGCAATCAGCATCCAAAGTTGATCTTTCATTTTCATACATGGTTTTGTAAGATGGAAACAAAAGAACAAGTTGTCTCACCTGTGTACTCTTTGAGAGACCGGCATCATATGTCATGGAAAGGTCAGGCATAAAAAGCCCAAAGGACCTCTCAGAGCCTGGCCCTGGTTTCAAATCCTCGTCATAGAGTGCAAAGATATAGGTGTCAACAGATTTCCCAGGCATAAGTGGAGTGCCAACCATTGACCTCAGGTGATTTACCAAGTTTCCATTGTAGGCTTTTGCATTTTCTAAACTAGGCCCAACTTCATTAGGGTCTCCTTTGTAAGGCCAGCCTGTCTCAGCAACTGCAATCTCAATATCCTTAAATCCCATTGCATTTAGAGCAGATCGTACAGCATCAACCTACGTCGCATTAATTTCAGACTAAACTGCAACAGCACACCCGTGAAGGATTGTCCCAGACATGAACTTCAATGGCATAATTCACCAAATGTCATTATGAATTTTGTTCCTCCACACCATTTTCACATTAATGGGATTTCATATATAGGACTGATTGAAATATATTAACCGTTGAACTCTTATAAGCTTTGAACTTATTTTCGAGTAATGTTTTCATGCTAAAAAGGTCTAAGGTTTTTCCAAACTTATTATGAAACGTGAGTACTTTACTAGTAGCAAAACTCTTTTCCTGTTTTAAGCTTAGCCATATGTGCACTAATTGCTAGATGCAATTATTCAAGTGGCCAGACTGTCACCTACCATGCATATGGAGACATGATATTTGTAACACTAATGCATCAATCATCAATGCCATTATTTTTCCATGAAAAGGACAAGTTTGTAGCCAATCCTCTCCTTTAAATGTGTTTACACAAATTCAAGTTAGAAGCAACTGGGACAAGTCAAGCAAGTTGTTTATCATCGGTCACTAACTTTGGCAAATAAGCACTACTGGGTCCGGTGAAATCAATAATTAAAATAATTCATCATATGCACGACCTGAAGATAAATCATCACTAATATCCACAGTTATGTTTTCGAAAAAAAAAAAAAAAATTAGTACAGAAACCGAAATCCAGTAGATGCAACGAATTTGTCCATCTTTTAATGGTTTCAGCTTTTAGCGGAGTCATTACTCATTTTAACAAACAGTAGCAAGATATTATGATGACTGCCACAAATTCATTTACCTGGGCATCAAACATGTTCATGTACTTAATACCATTTCCTGAATCCACTCGCCCAGCATTTGGTTGGAATAGACAGAATGCCAATGTTTCAGGCCTCGGATCGCTTTGATAGGCAAAGAAGGGATATGGATTAATCATGAAAGGAGAACCATTTGCACTCTGAAATTTCAATAATGCTTTCATTGCATCACCAAACCCGGGGTTGAATGCACCCGACGAGGGCGGATCAGACTGACTTAAAACCGCCATAGAATGTACTGTTGAGACCTTAATTTTCTCACCTAATGAAGCTGCAATTCACATTGTAACAAAATTTCGAAATCAAGAACTAATTTGGATTTGAATCAAGAATCCATTTTTTGCTACTAGAAAGAAAAGAAAAGTAAAAGAAAAAAAAAAGTTTCTGGTTCTTTACTCCACTGTAAGATTTTTTTAAAGTTTTAACCGAAACTGAACAAAACCACTCGATTTCCAGTCGCAGTTAAATGCTGTCCCTAAAATACTCAAATTAACTGTAACTGGTAATTAATGGCAGAGGCAAGGCGTTAATTATTACCTGCATTGAGGGCGTTTTGGACATTTTGCATGGCGGGCAACAGCTGGGAAATGAGAGCCTGATCTCCCGACGTAATTACTTCGTTACCGACGTTAATGACGATAATCTTGCTTGCCGGATAGTACGCAAGAATGTGGGATCCGACCCACTGACCCGCAAAGTTCGGGTCCGCCGCCAGTGCCGGAATATCCCCATTCGCGGCGCCGATCACGATCCCGATTCCGGTGTTGGCGAGCCACTTAATGATTGCCGGGTCGGCACCGTACAGCCGAACTTTCTGGATGCTCGTCGACTTCAAAAGCTTCACTGTCGATTCCGGAGGCGGGAGGTTGTCGGCGACTTGCCCATAGTTAACCCCAATAAAAGACTGCGAATCTGTAAAGTAGAGTAACAGTGTTAGAAAACTCGGACCGAGTTAACTCCGCAGCCATAACAGTAACGTACAACTTTTAGCCTAGTTCTCAAACAGATAAAAGGATTAAAAGGGCGAAATGCTTTATGGGTCTTCGCCTTTTCGGGATCAATTTTTTTTCTTTTAGTGCTATCAGTTACACACCAAAAGTGCTAAGTGAAATCACATTTCCTTCGTGTAAAAAGATAGAAAGGGGCCATACGAATTCAGGAAAGAAAGAAAGAAAGGAACTGAACTTACCTGAAGTGTAAAAGGACTGAAATAGACAGCAGAAAGTGAAGAGAATAGAAGAAGATTTCTGCAAACTTGTAGCCATAACTCTAGATCGAAAGTATCTGAGAAATGGGAATGTATACATACGGAGTTGATCAAGACTTCAAAGGTAAAAAAACCGGTGAAGTGGGTGGGGTGCTGTCAAGAACCGGCAACTTTTGGTAGGTCTATCTTATCTTCAAAATTTTCCAACTCAATCTAATTAATAGAACGGTAAATTTGATCGTAAATAAGAGAAATAATTGAAAAGGCTGGTCTTAAAGAGAAATTAGAAAGAAATCAAGAATTGAAAAGGTTAATGTTAAGAGACAATTCAAGAAGTGAAAAAAAAAATAAAATAAAATAAATTAAAGGAGAGGAGAGAAGAGGAAAACAGAAGGAACAAACAATCGCTACGGTGTGGTGCGATCCCGCTAAAGAGTCTTATCTTCTCATAATAAGGAGCCTTATCATTTGTGGAGGAAATCTAGCAGTGGGGTCGCTTTTGCTAGATTTTCGCCATGTAATCGATTTATCTCCTTATTAGGAGTCTTATCTATCACTTTAACAAATTTCGTGTGCGGTGTCATGTAAATTAGATTTAGCATATCACCTTAGCAAATTTCGTGTGCAGTGTCGTGTAAATTAGATTTAGCGTACCAGATGCGTACCGTCTAATATGTCAAGTCATACTCTATCACGTGACATGTTAGATGACACTCATTCGACATGCTACATAAGTGTTTGACGGCATAACACCCTCAAATATCTAAAGATCATTATTAGTGTGTGGTGTGTTACTGGTAAAAAAAAAATCCATAAAAAATGATATTTTCTATCTAAATTCTTATTTTTTTAGTGTTTAATATTTTTTTCATTGAAAAGATTTTTCACCTTCTAGTCAAGCGATAATATTTTCTTTAAAAACAAAGAACATTTTCTTTAAAAAAGTTTTCTCATGAATTCTACTTTCAAACAAACAGTTACAATTTATATTTTTTGAAGTTCAATTTCCAATAATCTATATATTAATTAAATGAGAGGTGCTGCGATAAGGTTTTATCGAAATTTCCCGCATGAACTATTATAATTAGGTTTATAGTTGTCTTTTTACTTCTGTTGCTTTACCACGTGCGGTCAAAATTCATTGTTAGCCATTTAGTAATTATTTCTTTATCTGGATCTTATCTCTTAAACACTTTAGCTGCTCATGGATCATATATTCTCTCTCTGTTCACCGCCAATTCCCTTTCAAATTCAAAGAGATATATGTTATTTAAGAATCTTTCTCACAAGTTTTGTAATTAAATTTGCGGTACCAGTTATTACATTTTACCGTCAAAACTGTCTTAAGTGAGGCCATTGTAAATTTTTTATAACATGTTAGGTAAATTCTACAGTAAATTATATGTTAATATTTCCCTATTTTTCAATTAATTATGGATTATCATCTTTATCTATTCTTATCTTCAAGAATCTTTCTAACAAGTTTTGTAAATCCTTTCTAATTTATTATCTTTATTGATCGACAACTGGGATCTCAAATTTGAAATTTTTATACTGAATGTGTCTTATCTTCTTAATATTCTACTAGGTTAATATATATTGAAATTTTTTGATATTCTAAAATTTTTTAATATATATCTTATCTAAGAAGTATATTTCGTAATTTGTATTAGACTATTTCCTTTTTAGTTGATGCATTAATTTTTAATTTTTTTATATTCTTTTAAATTGAGTCCTTATTACGTTACTTCCTTTTTATATAATAAATATAGTTTAATTAACGTTTCTTAGTTTACACAATTCACTTATAGTATAGTTAATGAGAAAAATAAAATATTTAGTTTCATGAGGTATAAGAATAACAATGGGTAGGGTCGGGTCGGGATTGAGTATGCTACACCCCATTACCCTATCCATCAAAAATTTTTTCCCCATCCCTACTTTAATTAGAGACTGGTCGGGAACGGGCTGGTACAAGTAATTCATATTACCTATTTATTGGCCAATTTAAATATATTTATATATTTTTATTTTCATTTTTTGTTTAATAAACTGTATTATAACCATTAAAATTGCAATTAAAATTATTAAGTTTTCTTGATAAGTTTTATCATCTTTTTACGTTTCAAACTATTAGAATTTCTAATAAATATTTTTATTTTTACCAAAGAATAGTTAAACATGCCGGGTACGACCAAAAATTATCGTAACCTTCTCCAGCCCATTGTTAAGTTGGGTGAATTTTTTTTGTTTAGTCGGGTATTTCCCTTCTTAATAGGATCAAGTACTTATACGTATCGAGTTTGGCGGGTTTTTTTGCATTCCCTACCAAGGTCACTTAATAGCATTCCTTATCGAGTAAGTATATAATAATTATTAGCTATTAAGAAGTTAATCAAAACACTGTAGTCTAATGTGATTAATCATATATTACTTAACATTTTATACTAATATTAGATATAATTTGATTTGTTATCCTTCTGTGCAACGCACGGGTGAAAATCTAGTTCAATTTATAGGAAAATATTTTTTTGCACATAAATTTCATACTTGTAATCAAGCGCACCCTACTTGCTTTTTGTTAAATACTAGTTATATATCCATGCGTTGCACGAGTAACTAAATAAACAACAATTTGAGAACATTAAAGACAATGATAACCATATACATATATAGGGGATGGTTATATGAACAAATATTGTTAACAAATACGTTTGACAAAAGATCGGAAGAGCACACGTCTGACTCCAGTCACCTGAGATCGGGTGCAAAATCTCGGTTAACAAATACGTTTGACAAACCATCCACGCTCTCCATTTTATGTGTTTGTCAAACACATAAAAGTTTTTGCAAACACATTAAATTATGTCTAAGAATTTATTCATTTCTTGTGCCCATTTCAAGATTAAATAGCACTAATCAGCAGTGTGCACTGCTAACTGATCAGATTGAGACTCTACGCCCACAGCATTTTCCCTTGCTTTGAACCCTATGCAAAACCTCACATACTCATTCAATCCAGCCCAAGTTTCACTCCAAACCGTGACCCTTTCCTTGCAGAAAAAATAGATGGCGGCAAACATAATAGCTTAGAAATTGGATATGATCAAAGACTATACCTGATTTGAGGATGAACAATTACAAATGTCTTCCTACCAAAATTTTGGTAGAAATTGCATAGGATTTCCATCTTTCTTCGACTCTGCCTCCATGTCTGCCAAGGAAATCCTAGACCAAAAATTGGCAAATGATCACTGTCAAAAAACATGAGAAGATGCACATTGTGAAATTCAAAGCTTACCTTGAGACTAAAGACCATGGAAATCTGGATATGTTTTGGATTGTTAATGGTGATCGTGAAGGACTCAACAATTAATTTTTGAAGAGAAAGGAAACAAAACGCAGAGATCGCCTTCTGAATTTTGGAGCCTCAGTGTTGGATCAAAATTATGCTTTGTGTCTCGTGTTGGGCTTTGCAAGTCTTCTGTTTTGTGTTTGTTTAGGGCTCAATTATTTTGGACTTATGGATATCATTGTGTCGGCACACTTGAGTCTTAAGCGTGATTTTGGGTTTAAGACTCTGGGTTCTTTTGTTAGGCTGCAATTTTTGTTTTTTCTTTGGCCTTTTTGGCTTGTGTGTCTGTTTTTAGCTTTTTATCCGGATGCTTATGTCTTGTACTTCTTTGCGTCCTTAATAAATCGACCACTATGTGGTTTAAAAAAAAACAAAAATGTACTCCATATAAATAACGACTATAATAATCATAAAGTACAATATCCATATTCATTTCTAGTGTAAAAGATTGAGCTCTGAATTCAGAGTTTGGCCTCCAATCAAAAGCCGCCAAACCACATGTGTCAGGTGAATTGGCTACTCCTGATTAGAGGTCAGTTTCAAACTCAGAGTCCGATCTGTTTCATTAGCCAGATCAGCAATATCCATAGCCGTTGTAAATATATTGCTACAAAAGCCATTTTTCTTGTATTGAAATGAATATAAGAGTTTTGGTTCCTCCAACCTCATGAGTCCTAATGTAGTGATTTTTTTTTTTTTTTGGGAGGGCGGCATGGGGTACACATATTATCTTTTTTTTTTTCCTTTTTTTTTTCTTATAATATTTCTACCTAATGAAGAATACTTAATTTGTAACGGTTTGTTATATGATAGTGCATATTTTATCTTATCTTTTATTATTTTCCAATTTTCAGTTAGTAGGAAGGATAATTAGTGCTATTCTTCAGAATTATTATCAACATAAGCACCCCTTGAGATAGTATAAAAATGATACATTTTTTTGGTTCTGTTGATTAATTAATTATGGAATAAATATATATGATATTTCTTTCCTTACCAGCTCTCTCTTCGATCATAAAATAAAAGAAACTAATCTATTAACTTGATGAAATAATGTGATTTAAATTAAAACGTTAATCAAAAGAAAACTTAACATCGTTAACAATTTCAAAAATAATATTGTACTTGCGTAAGCTAAGTCAAGGATAGTACCTTGACAGTATACATTGGTCAACAAAACACATCAATCAAAATAAAATTTTAGCGAGTGGTTCATAACATACAATAATATCAAAGATTGAGCAGCCACTATATAATGTTAAAGACCTGCTTTCTCAGGCGACTAACCCACTACTATGCAAATGATAATCCTAATCATACCAATAGAAAGTACATAACCTTTTCTTTTTCTTTTCTCTTTTTCCTCTCGTCTCAACACTTCAAAATGAAAATACGATACCTTGAATATCTTCCACTATACAAAAAATCTGAAACATAAAAGTAAAAATTCAAGAAGAAGACATAAACATATGTAAAATCTTCTACAAAAAAAATTTGAAAATAGTAAGTTGGCAGAGTTGTTTCATTCAAAAATTGTTTCATTCAAAAACTGTAATTGGTTCTTTCCTTAGACAAACAGACTAAAGACACTGCAAAATTCTTTAACTATTTCTTCTTTCTTCAACTAGATATGTCACATTTAAACAATGGAAGTAACGATGTTAGTATAGACAATACTTAACATGATGACATCTATTGAATTCATTAATATCATAGAACTTAATATAACCCTACCATTACACAAACCATAAAGATAGCCATGAAAAAATATCCACTGCGGTTGTCGATAATTTGCATATCCTATGGAGCAAAAAATACCCCTTGTTGCTTATATCAATCACATTGAACAATTTACCGCAGTTTGAACAACTGCTGTCATAAACGATTAGAGTATTTACCAAAAGGAGCAAAAAATTACGATGAATCCTAATACCATAATGTAACACGAGATCATAAACAAATAACTCATAGAGAAAAACTTAATTATCATCCATTACCCATTAAAGATGACAAATTTGAACCCATGAGAGCCAGATCAATTGCGAAGAAGGGAGAGAGCACCATAAAGCGTGAGTCAAAATTTTCAGAAATTACTCTCTCAAACAATCCCTAAATTTGGAATCAATTTTTATTTCCACCACCAGATTTAGGGAATTAGATAAGCAAGGTCTATGGAAAAAGGCCATAAATTGAACGCGTTATTTTGGAGAATCCAGCAAATGCAAAAACTGCAATCCATTTTCGCATTGCAATTACCACAACGAACTCACTTTAATATAAACCACACCCAACGCGGCAAAAACTCTAACCAAATCAAGATATATATATATATATATATATATATATAACACAATGATAAACCAAAACCCAGTGCATCCCCATGATTACGCACCCCATGTGCTTTTTGTGAAATATTATATAAAGAAATTTAAATGTGAGTTTGATGAATTGAAATAATATGAGTATAATCTCATGTCCAATTCACAAATCATTTTTACGTAAGAATAGAATTTTGACCATAAAGGGGACACATGGCAACATATAATTAGTTTGGAGCATTTTTATAGGCCAATGAAGGATATGGCAATGGGTATATGAAGGGTATCATGGGTTTTTGGTTTGGGAGAATTTTTATAGGCGAATATCATTTACCCATTTCCACATGGGTTTTTTTGGCACCTGTTGGAGCCATTGTTGGGCCCTCGAGAAACACCACCGTCACACGCCCCACCCCCGCTCCCCTCCCCAAAAAAAAAAAAATAAATAAAAAAATATAAGAAAATATATTTCACTAAATTTAGGGGCAACTATTGAAGTGCAATATTGGCTTCCCCTAAATCCTTGGAGATGCCCTAAGGGAATCGTGTTCTCCAAAGATCGATCCCTAAACCTTGGGCATATAGGACTTATGGTTTTAAGGGTAATCCCTACTATCACTTGAGCTACGATGACAGCGTTCTTTTCTTTTTTTTTTGGGTGGGGGGACCGACCTCAACAATGAGATCTAAAGACCCTTTTGTAAGTCAAACCAGTATGAAAAATTTTAATGTGCCAACTTATTATTGTCATTGTCATCACTTATTAGTTAGTTGGGAACCGAATATGCATAGCGGTTCAGAAAATTCATTACTTGTTATTATAGCAGACATAAGCCCTTTGACGATGTGAGATGGTTAATTTTTAGGCAGTGCTATTATTTCTTTTTTTTTTTTTTTTCTTTTCCCGGCAGTGCTATTTATTGTCCTTTGAGAAAACAACGGGAAAAAGAAGAAAAGGCTAACATTGGAAATTCCATTTTTATATATAAATTAAAAAAATTCCATTTTATATTTAAATTAAAAAAAAATCTTATTGCAGATTGCACCATGTGTGGGGCAAAACGATTTGCTTCCATCCAGAGTGTCCTCATGCATTCTATCATTATATTTTATGTCAAGCCAATAAACATTTAGAATCAACTGCGGATCCACATTGATTTTGATGGTAGAATATAGGTTGATGTTGGTCCGTGAAAAGTGAAACGATCTCACATGAGCCCCAGCATGGTCCCAAGTCCCAAGGTCCTAAATTGAGGCAAAAATCATCAAGAGGCTCCCTCCCAAAGTCCCTGTAATATGCACACACTTATCTTTTTACACTACAATTCACACTTGAATTCTTGTGCAAAGCGAAGACCCACATGTCCATGTCATGTGATCAAAATGCATAGTGGAAGACGCGTCATGTAGGCCGAGCGCCTCTATAACAGAGATTATAGAGATACCTAGTGCCTCCAAAGAGGGACTCCCTAAAAGAATTCCTAAGTTCAATTTGATTGCAAAAAGAGCTCGTCCAACGTGATCGCAGGTTTATAAAAAACAAGATGCATCAGCAAATCAACCAGTGAAGCAACTGATGATGGTATGTTCATATTCACTCCCAAAAATAAAAATATCTACCAAAGACAAGGGAAAATTTGTATATATTATTGATGTCCAGCAGGAATATTTACAAATATCATAAACTGAAGGCTATATGAAAATCTCTACTAAATCTTTTCTTTCACTAATTTGGATACTAAAGTTTTAAAAAAAACAAAAAATAGAAAAGAAAGAAAGAATTGAAAACCAGTCTACCATATCCAATAAGATCATTATCAATCATCAATTCCGTTGTTGCCAGATGCTGATTTGGGATGCAGAGGAACTGTATCGCGAGCAGAACGAGGTTCCTGCAATGGTGTCAGAAACGGCTAACTAAATGAGAAATTACCTTCCATAAACGATCAAACAATTGCGGCATCTAGCAAGCGGTCCAGACAAATTGTACCACAGCGAAGAAGCTAACTGGAACTGGATTTGGTCAGTGCTATTACATCACAAATACTTGCATATGGAATCAAACAAAGGAAACAACGTCACTACGACAAAAACAGAAGCTTTTACGTCAACTTAATAGTATAGTTATCCTAGCATAAATATAAGTTGACTCCCACAGCTAAGAAGATAACTGGAACTGGATTTGGTCAGTGCTATTACATCACAAATGCTTGCATATGGAATCACACATAGGAAACAACTTGGCTACAACAAAAATAGAAGCTTTTACGTCAACTTTATAGTATAAATATCCTAGCATAAATACAAGTTGACTCCTTTACATAACAGCATATCTTGTGTGGAGTTCTTTCAACAAGGTTAATGAGGACTGAAAGACACCAAGTACAATTTGCTAAATGAGTAACATTATACACTAGTAAAATGCATAAAGGAACTAAGAGAATTAAACTCACCACACGATAAGAAAATTCATCAGCCTCAAGCATGTGAACGATTTGGCTCATCCTAGGACGCTTGCTGGCATCTAAATCTATACAGCGGAGGCAAACTAGAAGTACTCTCTTCAGAGTTCTTGGAGGAGGAGGAATCTCAATGCGGGGGTCAAGTAACTCTTCACCACGACGATTTGCTACCATCCCTTTGAACCAATCAATCAAGTTCATCTGGAGATTTCATAAGGAGAGCTACGAAGTGTAAATATTTTGCTGTTAGTAAAAGTATGTGCTTCCATGAAACAATTAATTTCACCTCCCCAGGTGGTCTGGAATAGTCAACTGGGCTCCTTCCACTAATTATTTCCATGAGCAGAACTCCGAAACTGTACACATCGTTCCCCACAGTAAGCTTACCAGTGCTTGCATAATCAGGTGAGACGTATCTGTGGCAACATGCATAGTTTATCATTAGCAAATAATATTGTAAAAATTTTGTGATGGAAAATCAAACTATTAAAGAACGAAAGAATCAAACCCAAATGTTCCCATCACTCGTGTTGTAACGTAGCTTTTCTCAGATCCTAGCAGTTTGGCAAGCCCAAAATCTGATACTTTCGGGCTCCATTTCCTATCTAGGAGAATGTTGCTAGACTTCACATCGCGATGCACAACTTTGGGTTCCAATCCCTCATGCAAGTATGCGAGTCTGTGACAAAATTTATCAACTCGTATTTTACATAGAGAGTGGAATATAGGATTTACGAATGACCATATCAATGGTAAAAATAATTTCTACAGAATTTTAAATAACATGCTCAAACAAGTAATTCCCCAAATGCAGCATTTATGAGAGATTTAAAGTAAAAGAATATCTATGATGCATAAGTGCAGAGCTTCACTAAGGTGCATGACGGTGCCTTTGACGTCATCCGTTCAGTCTCAGTTTTATTTGCTTCTCATTGGCCATAGCCAAACTTCTCCATTTGTCGGTGCTATTTTATTACTTTTCAGGTTACGGATAGGATGTGAGCAACTCAAACTCTAAAATTCCTTATCAAACGGAAGTTAGGATGAAATATTTTGTGATAGATAAAATATGAAAATGTCAATCAACTGCACACAGCATATGAACAAAAGAATAAACCAAGTGAAATGTATACCATATACTTCAACAAAAATTTCTCACCCTCTAGCTGTTCCAATGGCAATTTTCATCCTGATCTCCCACGTCAAAGGGCTAACAGGCCCCACATCACCATGTAACCACTGCTCCAAATTGCCATTATCGACATACTCATAAACTAGCAACCTAAATAGAAGTAAAGAATATATATGCAGTTATTATTTCGGGGAAAAATACAATATTTTCTATGCACGATGATAAATCCAATGGAGAGTCACATGTATACCTTTGAGCACCTTCTGCACAATATCCCATCAGGCCCACGAGGTTCTTGTGTCTCACCTTCCCAATGGCTTCAACTTCGACCTTAAACTCCTTCTCTGCTTGGCCCCTATCAACAAGGGGATAACTGTGATGAACATATATAATTTAAAGAGCTTGAGGCTTCTATTGGAATCTGTAAATTTGAAAGGCCCAATCCTTGCATATATATTTGAATTTGACTTGATAATTGGCTAAGTCCAATAAATATTTTGTTGGTTGGTGGTAATGCTTTTTGCAGGATTTTTTTTTTAGCGCTTTTTTTTTTTTTTGTTGGGGGGGGGGGGGGG
>CAVNYN010201228.1:19892-80865 GCA_963692815.1 Nyctanthes arbor-tristis
CGCCCCCCCCCCCCCCCCATGTTGGACTTGGTTTTGAGGGTTTAGTACCAGTTTCTTCCATAAGAAGGTACAGTGAACTCATTTACATATGACTGCTACTCAGAAAGTTTCCCTGGAATATGAAGCAACCAGAAGTGCAAATTTCTAATGGTTGAAAATAACAGCTGCATCCCTGTCCTGGTATTTGTTGATGGGTAACTTTCCAAAACAATGCAGAACTACATCCATTGCTTGTATTTGCATACTACATTAAAAGCATTGACATTTGACACACTCAGAAATTGCAAATGTTGAATGCAAAAGATGGTGCCCGAAAATATATACATAGATATCCATTGTTCATGGTTATATTGTGTATTGACCATTCCGCCCGGTTATTATCTATTACAAGCCAGTAGCTGGCTCCAAAATACAGCATTTTCCACCAACATCATAAATAGTTTGTCCATTAAAAATTCTTTAGAAGCCAAAATATCATTCGCCTAAACCAGCATAAAGTTGTACCTGCTCCAACAAAATTAACAATGGAAAAAGAATGGATTTCACGAAGAAAAAAGAAGGAAAAGAAAGGGAACTATAAAACCACAAAAGAGGGAAAACAAAAGTAAACTAGACAAATAAACCAAGTCGTAGTATGGCAATGGAAAAAAAAATTTTATCAATAAAGAAACCCATGAGAGGGCTCAAAGAAAGTCAAAAGAGACAAAAAGGTTTAGCGCACACTCAATTCATTCCAGTCCAGATCTACGAAGCTTTTATTCCCTTTCTATACGAACAAAAGAATCCAACCAAACATAAATGCTGTATAAACGCTTACTTATTCCACTTAAAGAAATATCAAAGAGAAAAAAATTAACCAAATATTATGTACTCAGATTTCAGGCATTACGTAATTTAAAAAATAAATAAATAAATAAATTCATGTTCAAGTGTTTTGCACAGACTGTAATATGAAAAACTTACTTGCTGTTTAGGAGATTTTTCACGGCAACCACAGAGCCGTTCTGCAAAACACCCCTGTAAACGATGCCGTAGCCTCCTTCGCCAATCACATTATCCTCAGAAAACTGATTTGTCGCTAATTCCAGGTCTTTCAAACTGTACCAACGGCCCCATCCAATGTTACTCAATCCGTCGGTGGACACCGACATCGCGGAGGAAGACTCGCTCTGGGTTGTGCTCGAAACATTGCTCTCCGAACTTCCCTTTTTGCCCTCGGACTCGATTTCAACGCCTTTTGCCACGTCTGGAATAAAAAGCGATTTGTTTTTGTCACCGACTTTATTTATTACAGAGTGATCCGGGTTTTTGCTTTCCGTGATCTCATTACAAACCAGAGGTAGTAAACCCGAGCTGTGTTTCACACCGACGCGGCGCCGTTTCGAGCTCCGATTCCTACGAATGAAGAGGAAAATCAAGGAGAAAATAAACAGCATAATGACGACTGTAGCGATGATGACTACATAGAGTTTCTGGCCGAGAATTGGGGTTTTGGATGTGAAGAAACTTGGGGAAGATTTGTCGGAGGTATGTGTATTGCCGCAGCCGGAGGACTTCTCGGAAACCGTCATTTTTCCAGCAAGTTGACGGTGTGCCGTTAGCATATGTAGTTCGTGAAAAGAATTGGCTACAACATCTGAGATGATTAGCAGTGGAGACTGGACTGTGAAGAGTGAGCGCTCAACGGATAGTTAAGACAGCGGAAGCGTATTCTCTGTATAGATCTGGGCTTACCTTTTAGAAACATTACGGAAAAACCAGTATCACAGGGAGTTTTTTTTTTTTTTTTTTTTTCCTGAACACACCGAGTTTTTTGAAAACAAAAAATTATATGACTGGTTAAAAAGAAAAAAAAATATTAAGTTCAAAAAATATATATATATATTGCACATAGCTCCTATAATATATATGATTGTGATCTGTTGGCCTAACAAAAATTTTAAAATAAAATATGTTTGTTAACCGCGCTTACATGAAGGCAATAAAAAGTGGCTAGTATTTTTTTTTCAGCGGGGAAAATATCGTAAATAATTTCAAAAATAAAGAAACAAAATAATTTTTTTTGCCTGAGCCGGAGATTACTCTTGTTTAGTAGACACTTTTTACTTTTTAGGTAATTTTCACTCTAGGTCCCTAATTTTTTAATTTTGTATCAATTTTATTCTCATTCTTTTTTAGGCCTACTAGGTCCCCCAACATTTCATTTATTACCGTATTATGCTCCCAACGTCACTTTTCACCCTTAATCTTTCAATTTTCACCATTAACCCCCTATCAATATAACTATTATGCTTTTAATTCTTTATTTCCGCTATAGGTCCCTAACTTTTCAATTTTATACAATTTTATCCTTAATATTTTTTTGGGCATATAGGACCCCTCACTTTACATTTGTTGTCGCGTTACTTCTCTAATAACACCTCCGACCTCAATCTTTTAATTACTAATTTTAATTCCTATTAAAATTACCATTATACCTTTAATTATTTAAATAAAAATAAAAAATAAAAAACAATATAAAATAAGAATTCTACCCATCTTAGCCTATAGTGCCAACAAAAAAACTCGATCTACACCACACTTAATGGATGAATAATTAGAGTAAAAAAATTTCCAATATGAGAGTCGGTGTAACAGATCGGATCAGATTTTTTGATTCATTATATATCACCTGGCGAATATAGATCAAGGTAGATAAAAAAAATCATTTTCCGTATACAAAAATAAAACCGAACCTTAGTGTGCTAATTCTAACTTTTTGTGGATCCACAATTGGTGAATCAGATCAGATTGAGACGGATAATAAATCGAAGGCAAATTAGAGTGAAAATCACAAAGAGAGACGATAAATGAAATGAGAATAAAATGTTATGGCTATATTTATTTTTTATATCAATTTTTTTACAGATCTACCAAATATGTATCTGCCACATGGTTTGTGATAGATCAAAAAATCATATCGAATTTATTATGCTAATACTTAGATCGGAAACTTTCTTCAACGTGAATTTGATATCTATTGAGACAGTAAGTTACCATTATTTCTAACTGTTGTCATAGAGTTGTGCTGAAATGAGTTAGAATGCGTGCACTTCTTATTTTATATTATTCTTTATTTTTATTTAAATAATTAATGGTATTAACAGTAAAATTTAAAATGTTAGGTATGAAAAGTATTAATGGGAATATAACACGACAAAAAGTGAAAGACTTGAGCTCTTATACACCTAAAAAATAATGGGGATAAATTGTATAAAAATTGAAAAGTTAGAGACTTATAGTAGAAAATAAAGAATCAATGGCATAATAGTCATTTTGATAATGGTTAATGGTCAAAATTTAAAGGTTGGGATCAGAAAGTCACGTTGGAGATATAATACGATAATAAATGAAAGGTTGAGGACTTAATATGCTCAAAAAAAAGTAAGACAAAATTGATACAAAATCAAAAAAGTGAGACCTAGAATGAAAATTACCCTCATTTTTTAAAAAATCTAGAAGTAAATGTGTCTATATTTTAATATATTTAGTCATTTTTTTAGTGAAAAATACCACCTAAAATGAGAGACAAACTTCTTGAACATACAGAGTGATTACCTATTGAATCTCAATAAGTGTGGATATTTTGAATGGTTGAGAGTTGTAGTCAAGTTGAATTGTCTAGACATGATGTTCTAAACACGATATACTAAGACGTAGCTGATGATGTGATATGATCCAATTACGTCATCTCCATATAATCTTTGACACTCGTCACCTTTTCCACGACATCAATTTCTCGTGACTATTTAGTTTGTGTCTTCTTACTTGCAATTCTTTGTGACTACATTTTTTTTCCTAGGACCATCAACCAGTTCTTTTTGATTGCTTAGTACATTAACTCAACAAATATCCAAATCGATAAAAGTACAATAGAAATGGAAAAAATTAAAGGGAGGAAAAAAAAAGAATTAGAGAGCCTAAACCATTTAATTCATCCAATTTTCATGTTCTCCTTTCCAACGCTCTCAACTATGATTTGTCTGGTTTACAATTCGTTTTGGACTTACATGCACGCGTTAATTAGAAAGTTGAACACAGCTAATTATACAAAAGATTGACCTATATATAATTCATTATACAAAAAGATCCGACATAGGCAAATGCAATTGCCAATTGACCCCTCAATCTTTTTAACGTCGAATATGCTAGTAAGTAAACTATTAAGGTAGAACAAAAAGGAGGAATAAATTGGACTTCCGATCTCACAAGTAAATCACCTAACCCAAACAAATGCATCAAGTTGTAAACACATGATATAGTTGAAGAAAGTTAAGTAATTTCCCAAATGCTTGGTATTATAAATAGCGCTAGTATGTTGCCTGTATCTTGCGTCTGGCAAATTTGAAATTATATCATTTTCTATAGTAGAACGTTATAAAATATAAAGGACATTAATATAGTGATCACAAGGGTCACTCTAGTGTAAAAAATAAAAAATAAAAAAAATTCTGGAATAGATTTGTGTTCAATTAAAACGGTTAATACATGCTAAGATATTGAGGGTATTGCCAGTGATATATTTTAGGCTATTGCACATTGTTGTTGGATGAGGACTTCACTTAAAACCCGTATTTTTTTTAATTATCTTATGACACGTATTAGTTACCTATTTAACAAGATCTTAATAATAACAACAACAATAATAATCAACTTATTAGTAAAATTTATCTTTTACAAATTGCCATTGATTTACTTTTTTATAAATAAAATAAAAGATAACTTTTAGATGAAGTTGAGCATACCCTAAGCTAGTCATAAGAACACGAAATCTTCAAAATAATGCTAGAGAGATCAAGGTAGACGTTCTATTTCATGTCCCATTCATGAGAGTGATATATGATGGTCATAGAATTCCACATAACTATTAATCAAACCGAATGAATAGACCTGAAAATGACGCAATTGTAGCATTCAATTTCAATAATAATAAATTCCAAAAAACAAAAGTTTAGATTACACTTCAACTCATATAAGAGCCAAAAATGCATTTGAATCAATGCAAGGAATACAAGGAAAATTGACATTAGAATATCACCAACTTGACAAAAAGTCATTAAATAATTGAACCAATTATTTACCAACTGAAAAATTGCTAATATTTAACTCTTTGCCTATAAGCAACTAGAGATCATGCTAGATTGTTTGAATAGAATTAAGAAAACGTCTAGCGAATTTTTTATTTTACACTGTCCTTCTAATTAATTTAATGTTCAGCATATATTCCATTTTTATTAAAAATATTTAATAAATTTCTTATATTTTGATCTTAAAGCACGACATAAATATTGTGTACAGTTCAAAATTAGAAGCCCATGTGTACATTCTCCCTCGAAGATCAAAAAACTTGCTACTTTGTAATCTGTATATTTATAGCACTAGTTAATGTTAATGCAACATGTTCATTGTTCAATTTAGTAAGTATATTAGATATTAATGTTGTCACGTCCTCGCTAATTTTACAATTTTTTTAAAATATCTTATATCGAATAACGAATTCTATAACGGAAACCTTAATACAAATAGCGAGACGAGATGTACAAAACAAACAAATTGCTTTTGTCTTGTAGAGTTTAACATACTGTAAAATTTCTATACTTAAACTAGCAAGTTGTTGAATTTTAAAGAGTCATTGAAACTAAGTTTTTCAATAAAATGTGAAGAACTCAAAAAGTATATTAGTAGGTTTAGCTCCTTAATTGCCAAAATCAAACCAAGTCATTAAAAAGCCTTTACCTTGAAAAGTAAACTTCAAATCATTATAAAGACTATCATATGTATTATAAAGCGTAAACATATATATTATAGAGAGGTAAGCATACTTATTAATACAAAAGGTAATAAGTTCTTAATTACATTTGTAGTAATTTTAAAGACAGGTTTTCACTATATGTAAAACTCTACTCTCGTTCGCGAGCATGCTCCAATCTATGACTTGCTTTACTTTTCAAATATTGTATATTCAATCATCTATAGAAATTGTAGAAGAGGAGAGTGAGTACGAAGTACTCAGTGATAACAAAATACTTTGATTCACCTTTTATTTGAAAGGTTTATTTTCAAGAAAACCGTTCAATGCACAAATAGATCCTATCACTAGTTAAATTACTACCCGTGATACGCGCAAGATTCATATCAATTCAATCATAGTCATGTACAATTAAGTGGATCCATATTCGAATCCCAGTTGACCCCTAATAGAATTCCAAACAAATCAAAGCAAACACCACACTAATCGTCATCCATCTTGGTATCATTAGATGACTCCTATTATATAAACAAAATAAAGTAAAGCAAATACAAAACAGGTAGAACAACTAGTGATTTAAATGCAATCAATCAATATTTCTTTTCAATGCATCAAAACTCATATTCATCTCAGGGAACTTCAATCAAAACTATGTTTTTCTTATCAAAACTTCAAGAATGCTAAGAGGGTTTCAAAGTATTAGTTGCTCACATTTTTAACTTGATTTTTCTAAAGATTCTTTGAGTTATTGACAAATGCCCTCAAAACCTTCATTTTCTTTGATCAAAGTGATATTTCAAGTGGTATTCCTTACATATATATATAACGGAGGGTCATCTGCAAATGTTAAACTAAGTGTTTGATAGGTTTTGAGGGTTGTTTCCCTACCCTCAATAATTTTGGACGAATTTTCCTTTATTTGTATCTAAAAAGTTTAAGACTTATCAAGAAGTGGGACATTTAGCCAAAATATGGAGAGGGACGTGGAGAGGGTTAGGAAGGGAGAGTTGGTTGGGAGGTTGGGAGTTTGAGAAATCACCTCTGTCGCCTCCTATTTATAGTTGTGAAAAATATCTGGATTTAGTTGCTTTAAATAAATCTTAGAGTTCCGCCAACCAAAACGTGATGAAGGTAGATTGGAGATCGGAAGAGCACACGTTATACTTTGTGTTTGTCTTATAATTTAGTAATGACATTTTGATTTATGTTATTCAAGACTTTCCACTTAAAATGATCTTTCAATTAGGTGGTTAAGCTTCAAGTCATGTTAGCCAATAACCACATTGTTGTGTCGAGGCATTATTTGCGTTACAATTTTTGAGTTTCGTGGCATTTGAAGTGGTTATTTAATTAAAATAACACTAGCATTGTCAATAACAATGACAATCACGTTGTCATTAGAATAACACTAGCATTGTCCAATCATCGTCAAAATGACGATCACGTTGTCAACAATCATATTCTAATTTAATCGTTGTTAAAACAACAATAATGTTATCAATAGCACCATTTGAAAATTTAGGTATTCGTTTGAATAATAGTCTTGTAACTTTTCAATTGATGCAAATTCAATTGAATAATCTTATAACCTTCCAATTCAAGTAATTCTCTTGTCATTATCGAAATAATGATTATATTGCATAATTTATTTATAAGATTTTGCGGGATGTTACACATGTGATCTGATACTTTTTCTAAAAAATTACAAATTGCGCAAGAAAGTGATTTTTCTTTTGAAAAGACAAAAAAGGTGTGAAATTTGAAAATGAATATAATATATAATTGGTTTAAAGGATTAATATAATATTACAAAATGCATAATAATAATTAACTAATAAAGCATGAAGATAGAACCCAGAACGTGAAGGGGCAATACTGAAGCTGCGGGGCAGTTGACCTATGCACTTTTAATAGAGAAATAGCCTTATTCCCGTGTTTAAATTATTAAGTTTAGGTAAAGGTAACTTGTATATAGGGTTAAATAAAAGAACAATATGTATCAACCCCCAGCTTAACACTAGCAAATTTTGTACGTATCTTAAAAGGCAAGTAATCTATTGCGTTGCTAGTCTCATTTGTACATATTAATTAGCAATATAAGATGTCTGGCCCTTTGTGGATTGGCCTTCGTCTCGTTGTCGTTACTACAACGCTTAAGTCCATTTGCATTCCATACTAACATTTGCTTCTTCTTGAATTTAATTCCCAAAAAAAGAAAAAAAAAAAAAGAAAAAAAAAGTACAACAAATTACCAAACATCTATATCTTTTCTCTACTATGTACATATCCGATCACAACAAAATTTTATGACCTAGTTAAAAACAACATGCAATATTTTGACGTTTCAAAATGCATTTGACTCACTCCAAATTATTTAGCTCCCCCATGCTGGTTTCTCTTGTGTTCCAACTGCTAAAATGTAACACCCCGTAAAATTTTAGGGTTAGTTGTCATTCAATTAAATGATAAAAATTGGCAATGATCGAATAACCTTTTGAAATGTCATAAAAAAATTCTCGAACTGTATTAGAGAATTAAAATATTGTTACTTAATTGACGATAGAGAAAGAATTCGGTCTTCAATTGACATAAACTAAAGTACCGTGACTTAATTGAAAGATAATGCAAAGGAGAAGGACTTCTCAGATAAATTCCCGCCAAGTGTGCGGTACCATATTGCGCCACGTGTCACAATGTCATTGGCGGAACTCAAATTTTATTAAAACTAACTCGATTCCAACTATTATATAAAGGCCTAAAGGCCCTCAATCTTCTCCCCCCAACACCAAACCATCCCCTTTCTCTCCCAAGCCCTAAAAATTCGTCCAACATGGCTAAGGGATTGAGAAAACCAATAAAAGATCACCACAACACTTATTTACCCTTTGAAAATGGTCCATTCCCATATATGGAAGGATTATGGCTTGAAAAATGGCTTTAATCAAGGTTTTAATGACGTTTTTCTACTTGAGATTCTTCGAAAAAGATTTGAGGTGAGTAACTATCACTTTGATTTCTTTTTTAACTGATGTTTTGAAATGCTAAGCATGTATTTGATTAAAACAATATATATGGATTCTGGATTCTGATGCATTGAAAAGAAAAGATTGATATATTGCATTTTGAATCACTAGTTGCTCTACCCATTCTGTATCTGTTCTGCTCTGCTCTGTTGTCACACTAAGAGCTATCTAATGATACCGAGATGGGCGACGATTAGTGTGGTATCTGTTTTGTATCTGTATTAATCTGTCTAGAATTCCGGTAGGGGTCAACCGGGATTCAAATGTGGATCCACTTATGATTGAATTGATATGATTCTAGCGCGCACCACGGGTAGTAGTTTAACTAGTGATAGGGCTCATCTGTGCATTGAAAAGTTTTGTGCATTGAATGACTTTATGGAAAATAAATATTTCATATAAAAAGGTAAATCAAAGGGTTTTTGTTATTCACTGAGTACTTTGTACTCATTCCCTTCTTTACTACAATTTTTGTAGATGATTGAAGCTATAACATCTGAAAAGTAAGGCAAGTCAGGAGTTGGATCGTGCTCGTGAAATGGAGTAAAGTTGTGCATGTAGTATAAATCTACCTTTGAAGTTACTATAAATTTAATAGTTTCATGCCCACCTTTATAGTGTGTATGTTTTTACATCTTATAACATAACAGAAAATGGTGAGTTATAATCTTTATATTGATTTGAACTCTACTTTCCTGAAAAAGTTTTCTAATGACTTGGCGTATTTTTGTAATCAATGAAATATATTTATCAATAGATTTTCTTGTGTTTTTTTTATATTTCTTGAAAAACTTAGCTTTATTGTTTTCTTTAAAAGTTTAACGATTTGTTAACTTATATAATTAGCTTTGTATATTAAACCCTGTAAGACAAGATAAATTAGATTGTTCTGCACGTCCCGTCCCCGCTGATTGAATTAAAGCTTTCACTTAAATTTTGTAAATTAACATACGATATTCAAAAATATTAGAAAATTAGCGGGGGCGTGACATAAAATGTTTGTGATTCTTGTGATTTTATCCATTGCAAAAGGGATATGGGCTCCCCACGCAATTGTGTGCCGATTTTCCTATTAATGTCTTTCTTCCCTTGAAAGAGCACTCGTCTAATTTAATTGACAAGCTACGATTAAAATAAAAAGAAATATATTTTATTAGATCTATGACATTTACAATTTTTTATACGTTACATGTAAATTTTTCTTCTATCAAGAACAACAGTTTAGTGATAGCTTGAAACAATTCTTGCATAAATTTTTGGTTTATTGATGACTCGGATTAGGTCTTGCATGACATCCAGTACTCATGTCCTGGCACTAGGAGAGCAGCTTTTCTCTCCATTCGTTGCCCGGCTCGATTTAGTTATATATCATTTTTAATTTTCACATTTATTTTTTATTTTCTAATGTTACAATTAATTTTTTTAAGTAAGATAGGAACCATTCGAGACAATCGTAATTCATCTCATTCTATCTCCCCCTCTGGAATGCGTCTTGCCAGGTTTGAAGTAGATGGTTAGTTATACTGTTTTCTGGTCGAAAAGATAGGTAACCGTGTGATGAATTAAAGACACATGTGAGAATTAAAACCTCAACATGTGTGCTACGGAGACACAATTAATGGAAAACTGGAAATGCCGTGAGCAATTCAAAGTTTTGTGGGACTATCGAAAACGAAATTGAATGCTTAAGATTAATGACGATCTCCATTGCTGGCAGATATCCCTCGTGCATGGGTCACTATGGGCAACTCTCAAATTTTTGGATTCAAAATTTTCAAACGCCACGCAAATTCATGCACACGCTCATTTTCTAATAAACGCCAAATGTTAGGCTAATATAGCTTGCTTTTGATGAATCGACACATCCTATAAAATGCAAGGTTCCAAAATTGCATTGGGTCTAATTGATATTGATTTGAACTATTCTTTCAATATATTTATTTTATTGGAAGGACAAAAAATTGACATCTACATAGTAACAAAGAGAAATGAATTTTATTCAAACATTTGTAGTAGTAGAGTGAATACACTTGGGCTTGTGAATGAGAAATACGAGCTGCCTATTTCCCTGCAAACTAGTTTTTCCACCTCTGCGTTGCACGGACTTAATTTTGTGACTATATATAATAAATACTAAAAAATTATAGCACGTATAGGTGAATTTAAATAATTATGTAAATATAAAAATGTTGATTGAACAAAACATTTTAAATAGGAGACGTCATTTTTTTTAATTGAAGTATGACAAATTTGGAAACATTTCTTCATAAAATGACATTTGTCGTTTTATTTATCAGCTTTCCATCCTCATTGTATATTTTCAGGCCGGGCCGATGTGTGACTATGAAACTGCAACATAAAATTATCCGTCATTTGCCTTTATTTAGAAAGTTCCACGTATAAGACAACAATTGATCTTGACTTTTATTAATTGTCATTGCATAGTAAACAAACAAAGAATTTTGACAACGTAAAAAAAATAATTAGAAGTTATTTGACACTTATTTTAAAATAGAAATTTTTGTAGCTATAGGATTTAAAAATAAATTATATACTACCTCCGTCTAAAAAATATGGTCCTGTTCCCTTTTTTTACATAGGTTAAACAAAGTTTATTTAATAGTATTGGAAAAGTAAATTTTAAAATAATTAATCTATTATACCTTTTGATTAATTAATTATTTCACTTTAATAATTATATATTTTTTATAACAATACACATTAAAGAATAGTATATAAGAGAAATAATATTTCTACTACTTTTAAAAAGGAAACGAGACCATATTTTGGGACGGACAAAAAAAGAAATATAGATCATCTTTTTGGGACGAAGGTAGTATGTAATTATTCACTATTAAAAAGTACCCTATCAGTGACGCAAATTTTGCGACGGATTCATATCCGTCTCAAACTTCTGAAGGAACCGTCTGAACTTTGAGACGGTAGAAGTCCAACAGTACTCTCCATCGGAAATTTTCGACATATAGTTTTTCCGTTGGATCCGTCGGAAATTTCTGACGGTAGCAGGTTGCGTCGGAAATTTCCAACGGCAAAAATATGCATCGGAAACTGTTCCGCCATAAATTTCTGACGGCATCCTTCCGATGGCCTGAGGATGCCACCTGAAATTTCCGATGGACCAGATTTTTGCTTTTAATTATACTTTTTAAATATTGTTAATTATTTTTTTTTAAAAAAAATTGAAGATATTTGTTTAATTATCCCTCCACTATCGCATATGCCCCTTTTATCAAATAAATGTTTTAATATGCATAATGTTTTTGTAAAAAATATACCAGATATGTTAACCAATATAATAGAAAATAAAATATATTCTAAAATTAAAAATTTTATGAATAATTAAAAATGGTATTAATCGTCAATGACTTTTAAATACCAAAGTAGAAAATTATTTATATTTTGATTCCTTAATTAAAATTGCAACTAAAGTTAAGAAAAAAATATACAAGTACAACAGAGTTAAAAAAAAAAAAGAAAAAAGAAAACCAACAATAGACACGAACAATCTCACAAAGGACACCATTGACATAGAATAGTAGTAAACATTAAATATGGATAAGTAATGTTTGACAATTTATTTATAAAAAAATATAATATGTAACATAAGTTTTTTATTAATAGAATAAAAAATTTAGTAGACAGCCTTTCTGAATTTTTTTAGTTTTAGTTAAAACAATGAATATTACAGTATAGAAAACTAGTAAAAAAAACATTACATTAATTGACACAAACAAATAAAATTTAGAGTATAACATATATTTAAATATATAATAAAAGTTATATTAACTAGTAGATACATTCAAGGGAAAAGTTCATTATTTTTAAATTGACAAAACTACTAGAATATACTTTTTTTATATTTTGAAGATATTTTTTTGGGTGGTATTATTAGACACTATTATTTTTTATAATCACACCATATTATAACTGCATTATACATTGATCCTTAATTTTTTCTAATTATTGTATTCACACTATTAACTTTTTTCATCATTTTTTGCTCTTAACTGTCTATTAGCTTGAATATTTTAAATACAACAAAGGTTTTTTCTGTAAAAATTTTGTTCAAAAAGTCACCAAATAATTTAAATAAGTAAAAAAAGGCAAATGATTTAGTGCTAACTAATTAGACTTTTCATCATTTAGAAGTCTAATGCTAAAGAAATTGTATGGAAATCATTATTTGAAGCAAGAAATATTATTTAATAAAAATGTTACTAAAAAAGATGTGATAAATCGTGCGAGAATAAAAATAAAAAACAAATAAAGTTTATGTACCATTTATATAGATAAAATGTGTTGTATTTATAAAAAAGTGTAGTGTCAATATATTTTGCTATTTTTTTAATATTCCTGCTCTCTTTCAGGCCTTTTTTTATTAAACAAAAGTTTTGATGTGCACAATGTTATAGTAAAAAATATATTAGATATATCAAAATACGAATATAAAAAAACAAAAATATTATAAACAATTAGAAGTGTTACTAACAATCAATAACTCTTAGATATGAAACAGAAAATGATTTATATTTTGACTCTTTAATTAAAAGTGCATAATAATAATTGTAGTTATGGTCTTTATATAGGCCAATTACATGCACTCAAATAATGTTCAACAATTCATTTGTAAAAAATATAATATGAAATATATTTTTTTAATGGTAATATGTGGTTTATTCAGTAAAATAAAATATAAAACAGATACTCTAGTAATTGATGAAGATTTTATTATGTTATTTGGTAGTTAAGTTTTAAAACAATAGTTGTAAATAAATTTTTTTATTAATTATTGGTATTTTATAAAATTCACATAAATCACAATTTTAATAATCGAAAAAAATTTGATATAGAGCGTTTTTAAATTTTTTAGTTTTTTACAAAAATAATGAATATTACAATCTAGAAAACTGGTGTAAAAAAACATTAAATTAATTGACACTGACAAATAAAATTTATAGTATAACATATATTTAAATAAAAATAAAAATTAAATTAAATAAAAGTTCAATGTTTTATGAAGAAATTTCATTATTTTTAAATTGGTAAAATTACTCGAACCTGGTTTCTATATAATTTGAGCCGAAATATTGATAAGCACGCGAGTTAGCCATTTGAGCCGAAATATTGATAAGCACGCGAGTTAGCCTAACGGTTGGGACTTCACTCCCTACCCATCAGGTCATGGGTTCGAAACTCTAACCTTGCAATTGCAAGAATTAATTCCTCGCGGGTCGGTGGGTAAGGCATGGCGGGTGCTGTCGGAAATTTCTGACGGACACAAAAATTATGTCGGAAAGCATTAGCGATGCGACCTTCACTGACGGCATTTCCGACGGCCAGCTTTCCGTCGGTGCTGACCTTTAGCGACGGATTTTGAGGCTTTAATTCCGTCGTTGAAAGGCAATTTCTTGGTAGTGATTCAATAAAACTCCATATCGAAAAAGAAAATATGAAATTAAATAAATTATTCTCACTTATTATTCTTCTTCCTAGTAATAACTTTTGAAGGGTTATAATTGTCATGCCTTAAAATTTATTACCTTATTTTCTCGTATTATAGGCGTGTAACGGTAGCGGAAACATTTAAGAAATTAATCTCGATTCAAAATTTTGAGAGCGAGACTTTACAAATATAAGCCAAACTCTATTATAACATAATATCATGTTATAATAGCTATACAATAACTATTGTGGGCTACCCACAACGAAACTTTGGCCATATTCTGAAATCTCGATTATATACATGTATCTTCTCTATCCTTATGACGATCCGGCCGCAAAATTCTTAATTTAACACCTACAAGATTGTTTAAAGAGAAAGGGAAAGATGAGTGAGTACAAAGTACCCAGTGAATAATAACATTATGAAATGTAAGAAGATTACTTTTATGCACAAAGAAAATCCCTTTATATGCGCAAATCGGGCACATCATTAGTTTAGCCTCTACCCGTGACTGTAAGATACAAAGATTCAAGATGACTACGATCGCATAACATGATTATAATACAAGAAAGATTAACACATAGCAAGGCGAAATGGGTATATGACACCACTAGAGATGCCCAAAAACAAGAAACAATCATTTATCCAAAGTAATTGTTTACAATCAAGTATATATTGAATGCCAAACCAATTTAAGGAAAGCATGAATTTAGAAAAAAGAGAGTCAAGACATGTGTTACTCACCTCAAAGATTCTTTCAATAATTCTAAGTGGAAATGCATCTCTAAGGTCTTGGTATTTCTCAATATAAGTTGTTTTTATAAGTTGGAATTTTTATATTTATAGAAAGATGTATTTTTCAAGTGTAAAACTAGATGTTTGGTGGGTTTTTAAAGTGTTTTTCCTCTTCACAATGTTTTTGGCCGAATTTGAGTAATTTGGAATGTTGAGGAGATAGATGAAATGTTTATGAGGGATTTTGGTGAATTTCTTTCCTACCCTTTGGCCTTTTATAATTATTAGAAGTTAATCGTTTTTAACTAACTTTTGAATTCCACTAATTACATCATGCAAAATGGCAATTTTAGCACCGTGCAATTATAGATAATATGGCCTATCTCTTGTCCACTCATTTATTACTCTGGAAATCATTATACTTCGTATTGTCTTGTAATAAAGTCACTGTACTTTGATTCATATTAAGCAAGAACCACATTCTTACGTTTGGTGTCATTTAAGTAACAATCTTGTGATCTCTCAATGCAATTTAAGTAATCTTACAATATAGTTCAAATAATTATTTAATTATTGTCAAAATATTGATTATGTTGCTTAATTTACTTTTAGAGTTTTGCGGGATGTTACAATAATACATGAATGATCACCTGTCAATGAGCTAATACAAATTCTAGCATCAAGATTCAAATACAGGCTTCAATTGGATCAATTACATATATTAAGTAAAATCTTGTCACCGTAAGGTACAACCACATAAAGATGTAAAAGAACCTTCCACAAAACAGAATGTATGCAATGCATGAGCTTAATTCGTACCCAAAAACAGTTGCAACATGCTACTCTTTTGCATAGAAAAACTCATCATCTCTTTCAAGTAGCCAAAGCTTTTTCTTGTAAGGCTTCACTCACCCAGTCCACCAACATTTCTTTTGGAATTAGCTTCTTCATGGTAGGCATATCTAGCAAAAATATACTATAAAAGTAGAAATCACTACATCTATTTGAATAACAAATTCATCCTTAGATATATCATTTGTGCGAAAACAATTTTAAGAGGGAAAAAAAGGAAAAAAAGAGAACTTGTAACATAGAAAAGAAATAAAAACTAATATAATAAGATTACCTTGTGCCATATACCTAATTGCAGCAAGGCTGTTGGTTTTGCCTGAATTCCCGGATTTTACAGAACTAAAAATCTTATAAGGTTCTTACTCATTCTGATTTTGGCTCCAGCAACAATTTCTACAAGTCCCGAACTAAGTCCCTTCCCCCTATTTCTTGATAAGATTTATTCAACTTCTTTCATCTCTTCTTGGATTTTAACACTTTGTTTTGGCTCCATAAACTTTGCCTGCACAACTCTTCATTTCTTCTCAAGCCGGGACCCCTATTCTATTAGCTTGAAGAATCCCAATCTAATTATCTAAAGACTGTTTCCCCTATAGCAAATTCAGCTTCAAGGACTCCAATAAGCTTTGTTCCCTGAAAATTCTCTCCGCTTCCCATTATCAAATGCATCATTGTTCCACATCTGAACATCGTCAAATCCCATCTCTTCTTTATCTCGTAAAACACTTATTTTCCCACTAAGCAATTTCAAGAATTGGGTTACTGAAATTCTGAAGGATCTTGTTTTGCTTTCACAAATTGGCAATTGATATCCGTGATTACAATACTTGCAAATTACAAAGACTCTAATAAAGAGCCCATGAATAACCGCTCCACTACATCTGCAGTTTGGAAACTGATGATCCACTAACATAGAAACTACAACATGGAAACTGATCTGCTAAAACGTCGGTTAATAATTGATGGGTAAAAAGAAAAGAAAATAATCAGATTCAGATTCCATAATCAGGGGTTTAAGCGGGAAAAGATACCAATTACTTCTGCTTTTAGTATAGTATAGATTAATAGGGGAACTGCGAAATTGTTCAAGCGGGCTATTTGGTGCAACTACAAGAATCACTTCTCATTTGTCATCCATTAATTAACTTTGGACTGTGCAAAAAGTTTGAGCTTAAAGGGCCGAATCAGGGCTGGACCTACTCTGCCGGTCCTAATCTGGGCTTTAACTTTAAAAACTTGGGTTTGCGTTTGAAACTCAAAGCCCGAATGCTTATGACCTCATCATGAGCTTCTACATAAAACTCGATCTAAGCCTGGAAAGCCCAAATAGTCTAAGACAAGCCAATTTGTAATTTTGTATGACCCGTTGCTTTGCAATTTGCTCTAATTTCTTGTCTCTATCAACATGTATATATATATTTTTTTATGAAAAGGAATATGGGAGAGGGACATGTGTGATTTGAACAGATCTCAGTACCTCCTATCTGGAACGTGAGAACTTAACTACTGTGACACGTATTCGAATTACATCAACATGTATATTACTATTCTCTTAATATAATTATGTGTGTTGAGATAAATGAGAAACTGGTTATCTTCTAATGAAATAGAGTTAGATACGTCATTAGCTATGATAAATGAATGAATTGGTATTTTTCGATGTTGATACATAATGCGGAAAAGTGAGAGAATTCAAGCAAGGGCAGAAAGATAATCCCTAAGAGAATAATATCAAAGTTTTGGTTTTCATAGATCAACTAATGTATCTTTACATCTTGTAAAAACTAGAGAAAAAAAATCACAAACTTATTTAGATAGTTGTAGCGCAATTTTTGCGTAGTTAGGAGGAGTTGAATACTAGAAACATCTTGTACAAAAGAAAGGAACTACAAAATAAAGTGAACCCAAAATGGATTAGAGATAATTACAAAAAAATAATGGATTTAAGAAACAATCTTAAACCACTGAACAAGTAAACCATCATCCAAAAGAGATCGGAAGAGCATTAAGAATGGATCAGCAACAGCTCTCGCTTGTTTCAGAAACAATTGATGAATTGAGCAAGGAAATGGCTGTGATTGCATGGCAAAAGAGAGAGAAGTCTATGAGGTCTGAATCTAATGTGATCGTCATGAATCCTTCCTCACAGAGAAATGACAAAGTTTGAAGAGTGCAAAGAAGAAAGAATTACATGTAAGCAGAGAAACGGATGTGGTCATGTACAAGAAATTGCCATGGTAATGAAAAGGTACTCTCACTAGATATGAACGACTACAATGTAGAGTATTTTTCCTAATCAAGTTTAGTCATACATACAAGAAAAATGACTTGCAACTACAAAATTTCAGTCTCACTACGAAAAGAAATTATGTTAAAAATTTTATCAGAAAAAAGGAAAGGAAAAACCTCGAATATGTTATTATAAATCACCAGGTTTTTCACTTCAATAATAACTAGATTATTACCCGTGCATTGCACAGAAGATACAAAATCAAATTATATCTGACATTAGTATGAAATGTTAAGTAATGTATGATTAATCATATTAAACTATAACGTTTTTATTATCTTACTGTTAATTAATAGTTACTATGTGATTACTCGATATGGAATGATATTAAGTGACTTCAGTAGGAATTGCAAAAAGACCTGACAAACTCGATACCGACGGGTAACCGATCCTGTTAAAATAGGGAGTAGCCGACTAAATAAGTAATTCGGTCGGGAATGAGATAAAAAAATCGACCTGACTTAACAATATATCGAGGAAGGATATGATAATTTTTACTCGTACCTAGCCCATTTACCTTTTTTGGACAAAAATAAAAATATTTACTAAAAACTCGAATAATTTGAAAAGTAAAAAGATGATAAAACTTATCAAGAAAATTTAGTAATCATATCTTATATATGTTAAAATAGGATAGTGGTTATATAGAAGTTTCCCCGTCAAAAACCACTATCCTAGTTTTATATACTTCTTTTATTTTTTATTTTATAATAGTAACAATAATAATTATCCATTCTCTTTTGAAAAAGTAATACATTTCCATTAATTACATTTTGCTATTATTTTATTTTATAATAATATATACAAAAATATATTTATACTTTTATTCTATATATAATATAATATTTGTTATTCATTAATATTTGTTATACATATTCTATTAGTTTTTAGGCTATCTTCAAAGGTTAATATTTCTTCAATATTATGACAGTTGATAGACAAATTTCAAGTATTGGGTTATTGAGATTTTTTTATTTCGATTAAGTGCCTACTCGTGATATTGAAGATATAATAATAAAGTTAAATTAAATCAGTTTCAAAACTTTTACTTTAGTTCAATACGATAAACTACACATTATAAGAGTTAGGGCTATATATTTAGTACGTTACCTAATTTATTATTTATTTTTCCCTAATAATATATATATTGGTAAAAATTTAAGTTGAACAGATATGATAGTAATAATATTTGATGATAATGATTTAGAATAAAAATAAAAAATTCTTTTAATTCTTTTTAGAACAGAAATCGGTTAAAAATTAATTTTAGAGATATATGGTAAATCATATAGGATTTATCTTTTATTATAATTTTGCTTCACTTGGACCTTTTGTAATTGGAGACTTTTTAATAGAAGACTCTGTACTTTAAATTTTTTAAAGTAGATTTAGTAAATAATAATAAGGAAATGCGAAAAGTAATTTTTCTAAGAATATTTGATGGAAAATGAATATAGAAAATAATTCATTATGATAAATGAATATCATCCACACCCTATTAAATAAAAATATGAGTGCAGGGTAATTTTGGAGTTGTTCAAATTTCATATATTCTCTTTTTCATGGTTTCTTAGTTTCCATACTCAATATAAAATTAATTTTATAAAAAATCCTCATCCTTATTTTTATTGTTTAATAGTATTGTTCTATGAATAATAATTTAATTAGCTTTGCCTTAAGTGAAAATATTATGCATTTCAATTTGATTCTATTTATATTTATTAGTAGCATATGTATATGAGTGAATAGTACGTAATAAAATTATGTTATTTAGTTTTTTAAATTACTACGTATTTTTTTTCTAATTATTATATTCAGTACAACGCACGGGTATACAACTAATAATATATAATACAAGAGTTTTCAATTATATTTAGATTCTCAATTATAATTTTTCCGCCCATAATTTTGCTGACATCATCATGATGTTGCATAATTTTTTAAAATTCATTCCATAATTCATTCCCTTCTAAATCACAAAATTTTACCTTTATATAATTTTCAAAATTTTCTTTCTTAGAATCCTTGAATCTATGGAAACCAAACTCCAAAAAATATCACTTTTCTATTATTACAATATATATTATTATTTATTATTATTTAGAGTCATAAATTGCATGAAAATCATAAAGTTGAATTAAATTTTCTTGAAATCATAAAAGTTTAGGTCACACTTTTATATATTACACGGGCATAGTGATTATATACACCTATGTATCGTTACGCGAATGTTACAAGGTACAGGGTATTACGTTTTAAATATTATTCAACTTTTTAAAATTATTGTGTACAAAAATTTTACGTTGCTACTTTCCATGCATAAAAGAGAAATTATAACTCAATTACTATTGATATCTATGATCGGGTTTCTTAATGAAAGTCTTTTGAATATAAAACAATTTAGAGTTAGTGTAATTTTATCAATACATAAGTTTTGTCAACGCAAACTTAACTCACTAACCTAAGTAATACAAAAAAAAAAAAAAAGAAACTCCTTCATTAAAACGAAATTTGAAAAAAAAATATTTGAAAAACTTATAAGTCTTATTTTCAAGTTTTAAAAAATTAAATTTTTCTTATTTAGATATTCATCACGAGTTTTCAATAATTTATATTAGTTTATTAGTTTTTTATATTCTATTTTTTATTTAAGTTTGCTCATTTTTTCTTTTTGTTGTCAGCATTTATAAATAATTATGAGTTTTTATAATTTTTTATTATCCGCTACCTATATAAATTTGACGGCAAGTAACCGTCTAATTTCTTATGGATTAGTATTTTTTCAGAATTATTCTTCCTGTTGTTGAATTATTTGAAAATGAAGGTATTATAAATTAATTGTCTGGTATTATCTCTATTTATTTATTTATTTATTATTTATCTTTGTTTAATTTTCAAAATTTTCTTTTCAGAATTCTTGATAATATGGAAATCAAAATTTATTTCAAAATAACTTATATTATAAATGAAAACTTAGATCATAATAACTTAGAGAAAATCAACTAATTTATTATTTTTTTGTGCAATAAAAATCCATTTATCTACATCACACTAACAGTTAAAGACACACATAATATAATTCTATCATAATAATATATGACTAAATTTTATTTTCTTGAAATTTATGATATAACTTGAAAATCTTTGTGACTATTTTTTTAATCTTTGTTTCTATATTATTATGTTGCAACAATTATGTTGTAGAGGATGTAAAAAAATTATTTTCTAAGTCTTTTTTCTCTATAGATGTGAAGCTTTCAAAATTTCAGATGAATTTATGTTGTTATTTCATTTAATTTAATTATTATATTGTGACTCTTAATTGTTTTTTGTAATTTACGTAATGGATTTTTTTATATGAAATATTGAAAATTTATCTCGCCGTGCAACGTACCGTTTGAATACTAATTTATCGATATTTTCATTTGACGAAGAAAATAATGAATTTTAGAGAAAATTTTGTGAATAAAGAGATATGAAATCCACAAGAAGAAAAGGAACTGTACAAAATAATTACTCCCGCTATTCTGATTATTTAATCTTATCAAAAGTAACTTTTTTAGGATGTCGCACATATATATTCTCTATTTATATTAAAAGTCTAAGGTCCCTTACATTTCTTTACAAATATATATCCCTATTGAATATTTTAATTATAACTTCAATTTTGAATTTTGCTCATAAGAAAGGTACGTCGAGCGGGTACTTTCTCATGACTATGAAAATTTTTATCTGAACATGTATCCAGTGAATACGGGTATGTACACGTCCAATACGTATTGTTAGACTGTTAACTAATAATATGAAATAAGTTAAATGGTTTGAAAGTGAAATATAGTAAATCATTAAACAAGTATATAAGGGGGTAACTATTAATATAGTATCAAAAATATATATTTATTATTTTTGTTATGCAAATCCGATAACATGTATTTGTCCAATATTTTATTGGGCGGGTTAAGATAAGTTGGGTCATGGGGGATGGAACGCCACCATGACTCACGAAAGAACTCATGAATTTTTCTCTCTTTCAATTAATGTTATGTGCAATACATTATAAATTGATAAACGAAGAATAAATCAAAACATTTATTTAGATTTCTAAAGTTACCAATATTAACTAATATAATAATATAATTCTTTCAATTTAATAGAAAAATATTTCTAAATAATAATATAATAACAAATAAAAATAAATTGCCACAAATTTATAGGCCGATCAGTCAAATTGCTGTAACTAATTATTTCTACACATTTTTAGACTTAAATTTATTAAAAAAAGAAAGAAAATGATTGGTTGGTCACCAGTCTATGAGCGGGTCCAACCTGACCCGCACCCGCCCTAGACCTACTTTGAGGTAGACAATATTGTCTCATACTTGTCCTTTTACTTTGATTAGGTATGGCATGTCAATCATATTAGAGGTAGGTTTCCACAAGTTTGTGGGTTGATATTTCAAATTATCATCCCTAATTACTTGATTCCTAATTATTATAACTTTATATAAGTTAGATATGTGAATTAAACGACGTGCTTGGAGGATACCAAAATTATGAATTCAAGTATTTTACTATAAATATCTCATAGTGAATTGTAATTCTCATACTAATTCGTAATTTTATACAATATAACTGGTATATTATACTTTATTTATGACATGATGTTCACACTCATATGTCAATTTTGATATAAACGTGCATTATAGCTCTGCTCGTGCAACGCAGGGGTGAAAAAAATCTAGTTTCAATTGTAATTTTAGTATTTAGAATACTATTTAATAAACAAAAACTGAAAATAGAAATATATAAATATATTTAAATTGGCTAATAAATGAGTAATATGAATTACATGTACCATTCCTTCGCTGATCCGTCTCCGATTTAAGTGTCAATGAGAAAAAAATTGATATGTACGTTAACTAGTGTAGCATATCCAATCCCAACCCCACCCGACCCCTTGTCATTCTTATACTCTATGAAATTAAATATTTTATTTTTCTCTGTGACTATACTGTGAATTTTGTAAACTATGAAACATTAATAAAACTATATTTATCATATACAAAAAAGTAACGTAATAATTAACGGCTCGATTTAAAAATATAAACAATAATTAAAAATTAATATCAGATACGATTAAATAGTTTAATAGAAATTAAGAAATATTTCTTAAATAAGATATACATATTAAAAAAATTTAAATTAAAAAATCAAAAAAATTGTATATAAATTAATCTAACAAAATATATTTAAAAAAAAAGATACATCTAACAAAATATTTAATCAAAATATTTGAAGATAATAATAGATAAGTATCATAATTCCTAATTAATTGAAAAATAGAGAAATATTAATCTATAATATACCGTAAAATTTTAAAAAGTCTAAAATATCCTCACATGATACAATTTTAGCGTGAAAACTGCAGTATAAAAGCACTGCAGACTAGTCTTTTTTTTTATTACATGGGGGATGAAAGGGAGGGGATGTTGGGGGGATTCGAACCTGGGTCTTGTCCAGTAAGAGGTAAGCCCTTATTCACTTGGACTACCCCTTACCTCCCACTGCAGACTAATCTATTTTTTTATATAATAATAATAATAATAATAATAATAATAATAATAATAATAATAATAATAACGACAACAACAATAACAATCACCAGGTTTTCGGTACGTCAAAAGTTCAAAACTCAACTTACCTGGTAATTTTTAGTTATAAAAAATAATATGGACTAATAACTACCAAATTATTCATTTTAATTTCCAAAATTTTAAACGGCAATTCCAGAAACCGTGTTTCTAATCGGCCAAACACGTGTTACTGTCGCAGCGTGACACTTTGTTTCAAAATTTGTTTGTCTGATTTAATATCTTCTTTTTTATTTTTTTGAAGGGAATTTGAAAACATTAATTCAGGTCATGATGTACATCTGATTCAACAAATAGCAGAATCTTATCAATCCAATTATACCTCAAATAAAATCAAAAGATAAAACATAGTTAGTAATGACATGGACAACTTCATTTACATCACGGCATATGAATTACAAGGGCCATAATCCATTGTTTACACTTTGTTTCTATCGAATTTGTTGGTCTGATTTCCATAAAACTATTTTTTTTTCTTGAAGAAACATTTCCGTATAAAACTTTTATTCAATTGAATTTTGATATATTGCTTAATTGTCATATATTTTGTGATAGTTTCTCATAGTTTATTGATTACAAACATTTAAACCGTGGTTATTGGTTATATTTTATGTTTTGTGGGCTAGGTGAAGAGGTCAGATCAAAATGGACTTCGTTTCACAACTTTTGAAAAGGAGAGTTGAAGTTTTAGAAGATGCACAACGCTGTAATGAATAATTCATAAGACTTGGACACGCTCAGTTCTTTAGTGTGCACAAGTTTAAGCGCAACTTTCATAAATTCACGCTTTAGTGTTCCGAACCCAATTAACACTTGGATGAATTTTTGAAGATGTCGACTCTTAAAAGGAAAACGGGATTTAGAATATTCTTACATGACTTGACTCGACTAAAAATTGGCACCCAAGAAAAGAGAGGAATTACTTTGAGTAGTGAATTTATTTATGCAATTAAGGAAGGTTCTTAGTCATATCAGGAAATAGGAATCAGAAATAAATTAGATTTCCTATTTTACTTTTCTTTTTCCTTTAGAATTTAAGTAGGAAATATTACATATACTAAAAAAAATTTCAGTGTTCTAAGAGCACCCTACACTCATGCTCTATTCATTATA
Organism: Nyctanthes arbor-tristis; assembly: GCA_963692815.1. Taxonomy (NCBI): domain Eukaryota; kingdom Viridiplantae; phylum Streptophyta; class Magnoliopsida; order Lamiales; family Oleaceae; genus Nyctanthes; species Nyctanthes arbor-tristis. Next base: position 44,809 of record CAVNYN010201228.1, read on the forward strand.
TTTTTGACATGTGTATATTGGTTCCATTTAAACCACTCCACTTAATACTATTAACATTCTTGAACTTTGTTTTTTTGGAAATGTTAGCATTCTTGAACTGCATTTTCTTTTCTATTTTTTTCCAACTGAATTTTTTCCTTTTCTGGTTTTCACTTTATTTTTTCATTTGACTTTTTTTTTTTTTTTTTTCATTTGGCGTGCCCGCCATTTGCCTACTAAAATATATTATGCAGATGCAAGCGCTTAAATATATTTTTTTCGATCTTTTTATACAAAATTACACAAAATATCTTTGATGTGCGCCATTTGCCAATCTTTTTCTTTGCATATTTTTTTCCTTCAACGTTCACACCCATAATATTAATATAAATTTTGATGCCAAAAATTCACGTCTTGTTTTATTTCAAATTATAGAACTCTTTTGTTCCATTAATTTATATAACGACAAGAAATTATTGTTACTTTTTGTATCTATAAGATTATTTTGTTCTCAATGGGTCCTTGAATTCAATAAAATCGACTAAAATATACATTGTTGCACAAAATAAATTTATGTACAAATCCAAAAAAGCATTTAAATTTAAACTAAAAAACAGCAATTTCTGCCGATCACACCATCCGAACTAATCTTGTGAGCCTGTTCAATATTTTTCAAAGAAAACGAAAACATTGTTAGAATAATGTTAAGTTATAAATAACATGTAGTATTTAACGGTCTTAGAAGGAAACAAGTGTCGAAGAAATCACAAATCATATTATCATATGCTCAAATATTCCTGACTTTTACTTGGTAATACTATGCATCACATTTACACAACATGACACTTTTTTTAAATCAATACACAAAATAGCACTTAAAGTTCATAATTAACGATGTTATTCGGGTTAATTAGGGTGTAGAGTTGTTTAAGTGAGACCAACAATAATACACATCGCAAAAATATAATAATTAGAGAACTAAAGTATTTTTTTTTATTTCATACATACTCTTATATCTTTTGGAAATTTGCGGGCGAGACGTCCCATATCCAAAGGAAAATCAAGATACACGCCATTATTCATCTATCTTCTTGAACCGTATTCCAGGTCCAATTCAATTTTCCACAAGCCGGGGGAATTGTTCTCTAATTTTCAGCAGGCTCATCCTTCCATGCGATTTATTCGTTTCTAACGCGACTTTAAGCAATGACCAGACTATATAAAGGCAGACGCTTACCCTAATCTATGTTGTTGGCTTTTTACTCGGTAATTGTACAGCTCACCCAACCGCAGAAAAGAGAACGACTCCCTCCTTGAACGGAATCGAGAAACCATGGCAGAAGAAGCCCTACTAGGCTTCTTGGAGAAGAGCGAGGAGATACCTGATTCAGGAAAGTTTGCGGAAGAGAAGGGGTTCAGCCACGATGAGATCGTTAATGTCATTAAAAGCCTCAATGGATTTCGACTCATCGATGCGCAGGTCAGTTTTTGAAAACAATATATAAATCATTATCTAACTGCAACTGTAATTTTTTTGATTTCAATTTTTTGTTTAGAAAAATTGTAAGTTCTCAATGTATCCCTAAAATGACTAGCATTGAATGGTTTTTGCTCTTTCTTTAGCTGTTAGTGGGACAATGTGCATTTGAAACTTCCTGATATTTGGTTTGAAGGATAGGAAATTCAAGGAATAGGGATTCCCGAGTTTATAGAAGCTGAACTCCGAGAAACTGCTAAATTCAGTTAGAAAAGAATATGTAAATTAGCTTCAGTTTAGGCAAAGTCTAACCTGTGGGTTTGAATTTCCTGATTCCTTTAAGCTCAGATTTATTGTTTTGTTTATGTTCTGTTCCCCGCCGTGTAAATGATGTGCGTGCTTGGTTGATGTATTATGCTGCATTGGAATTGTATGCAGGATATTAAGAGGGAAAGATGGGGGCTCACCAAAGAGGGGGAAGCATGCGCCGCATCTGGATCTCCTGAATTCCAACTATTTTCGGCCATACCACCAGAGGGTACAACACGGGAAGAGTTGCAGGTTACTCATAGTTAATTATTCTGGTGCCTGGATTCATTAGCTTGAGTTGAAGTTCCACATCTTGAACGAAATATTTTTATTGCTAAGATTGAACTGTATTTTGTTTTTTTTTTTTTTTTTTAAAGAAAAAGGAGAGAAAAGATTCTGAGCTACCACATGCTTCTGGGCAATGAAAGTTCTATTTATACAATACACATTCTTTTTTTTTTCTTTTTCCTTATTGTCTTTCTTTCTTTTTTTTTTCTAATCCCCGTGCTTGATTCATGGTTGGTTTTGGTTTTCGTGAGTTAAAGCATCTATTTGCAATTTCATGCTTTGGAAGATGCGCTGATGAGTGACAACATTAATCTTTTGAGTGCAGAAGAAGTTGGACCCTGGGATTTTCAAAATAGGATCCGCGCAGGCCATAAAGAACAAATGGATAGAAATGGGAAAATCGCAGGTTTCCAGGAAGGTGGTGTTACTGAATCTAAGCTTTTTAAATTTATTGCCATAAAGGTTTGTCTTTGTCAAGCAATCTTATACTTATTTCATAACTTCAAATCACATGGTATTTATAGCTCTGGATGTCTTATAAGTGGTAGAGATTCTACTGTTTACTGGAGAAGGTTATTTTAAACCTTGCTTCCTCCTTGCCCCTGCAGCAAACAATGGAAACCAAATCACTTTCTTGTTTTCCTTTCACTGTTGTTTTTCATCTTCACTCAACCTTTCTAGCTACAATTTCTATTTTTCGTTTATATATTAATCCTCCGTATGTTGGAAGGTACCAGGTACAAGTGAATGTTCACCTCAGCTGGTTAGGTGCCTGACAGTATCAATTTGTAAATAGAGGTCTAACCTACTTTGAGAATTTTAGGCTATCTGTTAACTTATGATTTCTAGGTCCAAAATGCTTGGCAACTCGTTAGATTATAATCCGGATTATAATCTGCTACTTGGCATCATTTGGCATCATTTTATTGGTTGCTTTTGTAAAAAGTAAAAATTGCGGCTTGACTTTACTTTTTGACTTTTTGAAAAAAGTGAAACCAATGAAATGATGCCGTGTGGAAGGGAGCTGCCAAACACCCAACATTATACATGCCTCTTTATACAGCTTAATTGATTCATGATTATTTTGAGGTCAATCTCTATCAACTAGCCTAAGTTTGTTTGTATGGCTAATTTCAGGATTGCTGTATGAGTACAGCTGTTGTCAGGCGCATGTAAAAATGTCAACATAAATATATAATTGTCCTACAACTGTTCTTATTCTACTCATTTGATGTAGGTACAACATGTTGATGACAGAGTAAAAGACTTGCTCGTGCAGATTCAGACTGGAAAGGTGCATGTCTTTGAATGCATATTTTATTTCTTTCTTCTCCTTTTCTAAATGTGCATCCGTCCATATACTTGTCTATTTGTTGCTTCTTACATCAGCTAATCTTTTGCAAAGTCAAATATATGAATAAGTTTTCAGAATGACTGGAAAGGAAAGGCAAGGTATAATTTGATCATTATGATCAAAATCTTTAATCTATTTTATATAGAGTAATTAGTTCCCAACTGTGGTGAAGGGATTCTGATTCATAAACACCTTAATGAAAGATTGAAAAAGCTTTACCCAAATTCTAAATATTTGTAATTCTTGTTCCTAGGATTTAAGAATAACAAGCTTTTCACTGCCCAGAAGATTGATATTTGTCCAGAAGTCCAAATCATACATATGGTTCTCATCATCTCTCTAATTAACTAGACCATTTTCTGTGGATTCCTAGATATCTCTTATATAGAGTTTCCAAATAAAGCAAAACTGGTTCAACAATATCAGATAGAATGGGGGCAACTTTACCTGGAAAAATATGATCTCTGTTGTATTACATGGCCATAATGCTTGGGTGTGTATTGTTTTTGGCATATATCGATTTTTTTTTTTTCATTTTAAAAATGTTGTGTCTCATTCCCTTGTCTATTTCTTCACAAACTAGCAAGAAAATATATGTTTTCAAGAAATTTCATCAAGGCTTTTATTTGTATTGTGCACTGTGTTTTGCTCTTATGCATGTATAAGCTTTTCCATTGGTTATAAAAGAGCACAATTTAAACTTGTAAATGTTTCTCCAGTCCTTATTTTCTCTCCAACGCATGCGATGCACTATATCTAAAACAGAATTTAGGTTCACTCATCTCCACATTATGACTATCTGATAAAATAGTTCTTATACGTTACAATTCTTATATTGCAGGCCGTCAATGCTGAGGACATAGATGCTCTGAAACGGCGAAAACTTATTACTCCATTGTAATTATCTGCTTTTAGTGCTTTTGATTTTCTTCCCCATTTATATGTCCATAAATGGAGAAATGAATTCTCTACATCTGTTGTTAGATATAAACTTACATGGTCATCCTTTTTGATTGTCTGTTTGCTTATTCTATAAGGATATGGAAAGGCTTTTCGGTTAAGAAGGGCCCCAAGTATCTCTCCAAAAAGGAAAAAGATGGCTACTGATTTAACTCGAGAGAATCTTCAGAGGTAATCAACATGCTTGGATAGTTTTGTATGATTACATCTCATATGGGAAATAGAATTAAGCATGCATAGACGGTAGTTGTTGATTGTCTGTTGACCATCTTTCCTTATTTTCTATTTTATAGCTTATTGATCGAAAACAAAGTGCTAGTAGTTGCTGCCTTTGGGTGTCTAGATAGTCGAATGAGGTCTCCTATTCAATGCTCAGGATGAATACATGAGCAACCAGCGCCTAAATGATGTTTTGATACTTGAAACAGTTTTTGCCAATTTATTAACTATCTCGCTGTTCAAAAAGCATATATAGTATTTCCTTCTTTGAAGCATTGCAATTGCTTTCGTTTTCTGCACAAAATTGGTATTAAGGTAAATGTCTAAGATGGTTGTGTTCGGATAGTTGTCATAACTAATATTGTCTTTCCCTGATTTTGTTTAAAGGGGAGATTGGACGGAGCTGGAATTTAAAGAATACAACTTCCTTGCGAAGGGCCAGCCAACAGAAGGTGGCTGTCTTCATCCATTGCTCAAGGCATGGTTTAGATATTGGCCTCTTTGCTTTCGTGGTTTTTATAATTGGAATTTCAGGATTAAATGTTGCAAATGGAAGTGAAATTGTAAGGCAGTTCGTGGTTCCATGAAGAAAATTTTCCTAACAAGTCATGGGGAATGGAACCCTGTCATGGGAAATTGACCCTTGAACTTAAATTGCAAGCATCGAATTTTTGGTTCCATGCGTTTTTCTGTGATAAGGATTCAGTTTTCCATATTATATTCTTTTGTTGGGATCTTCTTTTTTATCTTAAAAACTGCCACAGGTCAAACCGTATTACAACTAGTAATAAGAAACCTAGTGACTTTTAAGTCCCACTTGATGTCTTTAAAATTCCACTGTGATTAACACAAGTACCTTCTGTTATTTCAAGTACCTTCTGTTATTTCCTTGTTCACATCAATCTAATGTAGATTGTTTCATTTGGTTACAGGTGCGACGTCAAATACAGATGATATTTCTTCAGATGGGGTAAGACTTTTCATTTTTCATCTCTCTCTATGTCTGTGTGTGTCTCTCTCTGTCTCTGTGAGCGTGCGCGCGTGTGTGTGTGTGAGAGAGAGAGAGAGAGAGAGAGAGAGAGAGAGAGAGAGAGAGAGAGAGATTTCAACTTACTATACCCTCCTTTAGTGGTCACAAATGCTGGTTTGCCATTCCTCCTGTGCAGGTTTGAAGAGATGCCAACTAACAATTTTGTTGAGAGCAGGTAAACTGTCTAGATCTTAAGGCCAGTTTTTACTGTAGAATTCTCAGCTATGTTTTTAGGTTATAAATAAATGCAACTGCTATTTCTTATAGAGATTATGGTCGCGAGACAGTCAACAGAACATAGTATTTCAACAACTGTAGAAAATAACTAGAGAAGCATTAGACATGATGATGCATTTTCACGTTTCAATCTTGTATTGGGTACCGCCCCTCTTCTTTCTTCCAAATCTCTTCTGCCTCCTAACAATCACTTTTTCAATTGTTGTGCAGCTTCTGGAACTTCGATGCCCTTTTCCAGCCTCAGCAGCACCCAGCGCGTGATTCGCACGACACATTCTTTTTGAAAGGTAGATTGGTTTTCATCCTATAGCTATGGTTCTTTTTGCATTTTCATCCTGTAGCTAGGTTTTTGTTCAGTTTTCACTATATTTCTTATGGTAATAGATATTTTACAGAGCCTTCTACCACAAAAGTTTTACCAGAAGATTATGTTGAACTGGTGAAGCAAGTTCATGAGTCTGGTGGCTATGGATCCCGGGGGTAGGCAACTGCATAAAGTTTACAATTAAATAGCTTCAGTGTTGAATGTTTGTATCAAATTTTCAGTCTTTTGTAGGTATGGTTATGATTGGAAGAGAGAAGAAGCAAACAAGAATCTTCTACGAACCCATACTACTGCTGTTTCCTCCAGGATGCTGTATGCACTTGCAAAGGTTTTTTTTTTTATTTTTTTTACTCTGATTATTAACACTCCCTTTCTTTTCTTCCTGGGCCTTCATGCAATGCTCTTTTTAGTTGAAGTGTGTCTATTCCCCCTCCTTTACTGAGAGGACATCTCTAAAGGAGACTTTATTTAGAAATTATAAAGAGGAAGTTATGCCAAATAATGACGTGTAAATTTAAAGAGTTACTTGTTCACTCCAATGGTCTCTTTATTTCATGTTGCATGTTCTACTTATTCCAATAGGTATTTAATGTTTTTAATATATTAGATTTCATTATATATGATATTCGAATTTGACTTCTGGTAACGAGGGTTCTGGAGCATTGAAACTTGTAAGTCATAACAATTTGCAAATAGAGAGTGAATTTGGTTTCCATATGTGGAGAGCCAAACTCCCATTTTCTATTTTTAAAAAGCTAAGGAAAGAGCCTATTGGAGCTCAATTAAGGATTGGCTCTTTAAAATAGCAAGTGCTATATCTAGTGATTAATTCGCTTGTTCTCTTTTCTGTTTTTCCCCTTACGTTTGTTTTGTTTTATTTTCTTCTCTTCATTTTATAGGGGATTTTTTACCGCTTACTAGACCATTTAGCTCCCTTCTGTTTGTATGCTGTTTAAGCATACTGCTTCCTTGTGAAAGGACAACCTATAGGACACTCATAGACAAGAAGTCCTCATAAGAAGTGTTCATGACCCAAAGATGCAACGCATATATCATGTTTCTAGAAGAAGGTTTTGACATAGGAAGTCTGGGAAAAGGATCAAACATGTCGGTTGTTATAATTATTATGTCTACAACCTATGTTGCACACCTAGGGTTGGAACTTGGAGGGTGAGGTTTTGGTACCATATTATTTACAAGTCAAGTGCATTAAGGAGCTTTTCTTTTGGGCAGGATTTCACTCCGAAAAGGTACTATTCAATAGATCGTGTTTTCAGGAATGAAGCTGTGGATCGGACACATCTTGCAGAGTTTCACCAGATAGAAGGTATTTTGACTTATGTAAATAAGCATATGTATGGTTCTATAGTTGGGTTCTTATTCACCTCTGTTCTGCTGCAAGCTGTAATGGAGGAGAAATAAAAGAGCAATTGGATAATTGTTTCTGTTCAAGATCTAAACCAAGATACTGATGACCTGATGTGGTTCAACATTAACTAGTTGCTTATAATTTCTTTCAGAATAGATTTTGTGAGAGCAAATCCAACATCACAGAGTGGAATGAAAGAAATTTTCTAATGGAGTTTAATGTAATTTTAGAGTTGGGTACTTATTGTCGGTTTAACATGTGTTTCTGGTATTGGTCATTGGGAACATGGAAGTTTCTAGACAGTCTGAACTTGATGATTTGGCTATATTCCTTTCAGTTCATTTTGGAAATTGTAACAAGAGTTGCTGCAGCAAAGTATTTTTATTCAGATAATTGTATATCTTTAGTTGACATATAGTACTTTACCAAAATTTCTGAAGAACCAATGATTGGTTATGTTAATGTACCAATAAAGTTATAAAATGCAAGAAACCACAGTTGGTTTCATTAGTGGTTTCTTGCATTTTATGACTGAATTGGTACATTTGGTTCTGTAGGAGGACTCAGTACCTTACTGCATCGATCAGGTTGGTCAATAACAAACTGCTTTTATATGCTGGTTAGGTTTAATTTGTGATCGTGGGCTTACTCTCGGACATTTAATAGGAGTTCTTCAAGATTTCTTCTCTCGCCTGGGTAAAGTATCTGCCTTCTACTTAAAAGCTCGTCAACCAAGCATTTCACTGTTTATAGCCCTAACGGAAATGTTGGCTGACACGAAGCTGTGTTCTGCGAACTATCATTGCACACATTTGGAAAAGGTTTGAAGATGGCTGGCTGAAACATTTCCTTTTTCTCTTGATTTAGGAATGTCCAAGCTTAAATTCAAGCCTGCTTACAATCCATACACTGAACCCAGCATGGAAATCTTTAGGTAGTAAAAAACGATCATTACTTGAAATGATAAAAGATTCTGAATGTTAGCTAATTCAAATGTTTTCAATCAGTTATCACGAAGGTTTACAGAAATGGGTAGAAATCGGTAACTCAGGCATGTTCAGACCTGAAATGCTGCTTCCTATGGGGCTTCCTGAAGATGTTCAAGTTATCGCATGGGGTCTTTCCCTCGAGAGGTTGGCAAAATCTTTACCTTTATTTATTATTATTTTTTTTTTTGAAAAAAATCCTGTCGTTTAAGTTATCAATATTCTCACTATCTATCAATTTGGGTACTAAACAAGTTTATGCTCCCAATTTTCTTCATTTCTATATCAGACCCACCATGATACTTTATGGGATCGATAACATCAGAGATCTCTTTGGGCACAAGGTCAAAATCTCGGATACCTTTTATAACGGGGAGCTTTTTTTCCTCTCTTTCCTTTTACATAATCAGTGGCATGATTTTGTGATTGGGTTTTGCAGGTGGACCTTGGTCTTATTAAAAGGAACCCATTATGCCGCCTTGGTCTTTGATGGCCCCAAACCATTTCTTATCTGAGAGTTTCTTTTCTTTTATAGTAACTTGTTATCCAGATACCAGACACAAGCAATTCATAGAGTTTGGCAATTTATAAACCACTGTGTTGCAATGGGAAGAAGAATGCTCCCGGCATATCTTGTCGTACTGTTAGATGGCAGTTTCATTAATGTATTAAAATAAAACTGGATTGAGTTTCTTGCTGAGCGATGTGGACGTGTTTGAATAGCTCATATCACCCGTTGATATGGTAGTCACGTTATCCCATTGTACGTCTGTTAAGATAATTCCAACACGCACTCACGTTATCTAGTTGTGGGTTGTCTCACAATGGACAACCAACAATTAGATAACCTGTATATGGGTTGTCCAATGATCTGCTTTGGCGGGATATGTTACGGGAGGTGATTTAGTTCTATTTTGAATCCATTCATTTTGAAATGGGATTCTCTCCCATCACAATTATTGTGAAGAAACATCTACAATAATTAGTCTAGGGAGGTTTTTGGTGAAAATGTATGTGAAGCAAAAAATGCATCACACCAAAAATTGGGTCAAGTTATACTTGTTCAACTTGACTCTGAAGTATACGATCAGTTAAGCTTTATTTAGCCACTCCACGAGCAACAATTGATGGCCGTTATGGGGAAATCCCGTATGAAGGCAGTAGTAGAGCCCATGATTAAATCTTCAATTAATGAAAAATACATTTTCTACCTTTTTATTTACAGTGCCAACTTCTACAAGTTTGTGCACAACAATTTACAATTTACAATGAAATATGACGTTGACAATCCTATGGGTTCGTTGTGTATCATATGGCATTGTTTCCACTAACTTATCTGAGAGACTAATGGCCGTTCGCATGTGATACCAGCTTCAAATCTTCTGCGTTTTTCAACTGCATCATTCACTCTTGCATACCGCAGCTTAAAATTTACTCGATTCTCCACCATAATCTTGTGCCTAGGAATTATTCGCCCGTCAAGTGAGTAACTGAAGAACCTGCAGCATTCACAGAAATAGGTATTTGAAGAATCCCATAGACCATGTACTCATAGAGACATTTACAAGCGTATAGTCACATTTTGCATATAATGAAGAACTCGGTTTCTGAACAGCACGAGATCATGCATACATTGGCTGTCGGTATGTGCACTCTAGTGTTAACTTAAATTTGACGTTTATATAAGATGCTTACCTTGGAAATTCAATTAGATCTTGAAGAGGACGGATCATCACTCTCCTTAAGTAACGGTACTTAGGACGAAGGATATCTATGTTATAACGAAGTAGCATTGGAAAATCCGCAATCATCCTACCAAGTACTGGAAGTGTTATGCCAAGTGATAGAAAGTATTTCACATTGGGGTCTAGTTTATTAACAATGCTGCAACCCAAAAGCTCTGGTCCTAAAGCAATGACCTTCCCTATCTCCTGTTGGGTAACCCCAGCTTTCGTCAAAAGAAAGATGACCTGCAGAAATACCCATAACGAAGAAAGGAGGATCAACATAGGCATCCATCAACATAAATTTTCACAACAATGGTGGAGAGTTCCCAAGGAACGTTCACTAAAAACTCAACTGAAGAGACAAAAATGGTATTTCAATCAGTTTGTCGTAATTGAAAAACCCATAGCATCACAGAACAATCTTCCTCCTTAGCAAGAAATTAACCAGTTGTTCATGTAAAAAAAACAGTGCACATTAAGTAGCGATGTGAACAAGGTGAGGAAAAAATCATACCACTGGGCGTATTTTTTTGTAGAGGCTGTACGTTAACAATGAAGGAAATTTAGCAAGAACACCACCAATGACATCTTCTTGAATGCCTATATCTCGTAAAAATTGAACCTCCAAAACCAAAAGTCAATTTGTCAGTGTTAACAAAGTACCCAACAAAGCATTTACACACTGTTACAACTAAGTCATCAAATATACGTTGCTAACAGTTAGAACCACAAGGAAAGATAGTATTTATCTTACAGAAAGAACGGAAACCTATTAGGTTCTCGATGAGCTTTTGTAAAAGAAAGTTCTAAAATTCAGACAAAACTGACATCTACTTCATTCAAACTTTTAAGACATGCCAAGGCAAGAAAGGCATACCTTTGGCACAATTGTTTTCTGAAGATCAACGTAGAAAACCATTGGCTTCATAGTGAGAATTCTTCTCATACCATCTTTAGAAATCCCGAGATAATAGACATACTTACTAAGAGGCTTCCATTTATCTTCAATGCTGCAAAGCATCAGCTGTGGTTTAAATGCCAAAAGTCTCCCTACAGCTTCATTATCGAGGCCAAATTCCTTAAGATACATCACCTACATTAAGGAAGCCAATCATCACTTTTGTAACTATATGTGGTGAATCTTTACCAAAAAGGACAGGAAGTTCAGCAATAAAGACGGGTTGACTGGCAGCTTTACTTAAAATCACACGGAATTTATCAGCAAGTTCATAGGAAAAGAATACACTAAAATGTCTGCAAACAAAATACTATACCATTTTTGAGACATTGCATTAACCTTAATAATGATGTGAAATAAGAAAATTTGGGAGTTCAAATATATACCTTTTGGTTCATCTCTTCCACAGAAAGAAAACCGATCACCTTGGGACAGTCAAAAAGCATCGTCCCAAAGTCATTTTTACTCATGCCCATGTTCAAATAAAATTCCGTTCTGAACTTCAATTCTTCCATGTTAAAAGACAATATCTCAGGACAATGGCCAACAACATAGCCCGTCCAATCCCTCCTCAAGCCATTGTCCTCCAAATACTCGACAATCTCATCCAACTCTTCTAAGCTGCATTCGAGTACATTTCCCCCACTTCGAGTCATTGCCACACCTATATATCTCCCTTTCACAAGGATCGACTTCAACCATTCAGCCAATTGTCTTATGGAACCAAGATTTCCTCTCGAATTGCATATTACACTCCCAATTTGGGGATATGAAAGGGAATTGTGTTTCAACCACCTGTAAGAAATTCAGTATAGCAAGACTTCTCCACATGCAGTTACTTCTCTTATGGAATGTGCTTTAAATTTAACAAAGGAAAAGAAAAAAAACTCATTCAAAATACTACCACACTATTTAGTAATAATAACTGAAACAATTTTATAATACTAAAAAGTAAATTCATATTTATGAAAGTGGCAGACCAAAACAATCCTTACTCTGAAGGACTTTGCTGGGAAAAGATAATGTACCTTATAAGAGGCACGACATTAGAGTCATCAATGAAGGTCCTCGCACGAATGTTATAGGATGACATTGAGAATTCGGGCAATTGCTTCATAGAAGCAGCCTTGATCATAACATAATCGATGAAATCTGACATTTCCGAAACCAAATTATTAATATAAGTGATTCCAAACCTTCCCTTTTTCATAGCATCTTTGAATATCTCCACAGTTACTTTCCTCCTTATCTCAAGTGCCTTCATTAGCATTCCCTCATCATCATATTGAAGCTCAGTTCCAGAAGGACTCTGAGCAGAAAACAAAGAATAATTTGCGTAGAGGGAGCCAGGGAATATAGGTGTCCTTTCGTTTACAAGTGAAAGTTCCAACTGCTTTTCTTTAGCTGCTCTGTGCGGAAGCGATTGATTTTCTTGTTTCTCAGGTGGCGGCGCATGTGGGTTGTGGTGTTCTTCGGCAGAAAAGTGGCGGAGAAGGAGGTCGGTGGACTGGGCGTTATGGGTTCGGATAATGTTATCTTGATTATTTGAACTGGTGGCGGGATCTTCACTATGGAGAGATTGCGGGAGGTGGTGGAGGGCACAGGAAATTGGAAAGAGACAGGAGAATTTGGATGTGGAGGTGGTGGTAGTACCTGGAGAAGAACTCCGGTGGGTTTGGAGGCGGAGGGCGGCAGAGAGGTGGTGGGGTTGAAGCTGAGACGCCAGCATCTTTCCAGTTTACAGAGAGTGAACTTGGACGGGGATTTTGACCTTTCATGTAAATGACGGTAACTAGAGGGACCGTTACATCTTCATCCCCAATCTTTGAAATGTGTAGCAATTTAATCTCCAACCTTTTCCGGCAAGGGGAAGGGAAGGAATTTACAAGAGAAAGCTACTTGTTGAATTGTCGTTACAAACACGACCCAAACTCATCCGTCAAAAAAAAAAAAAAAAATTTCATCTTCACTCTAAATGCATTTATTGCCTATATAAGTCCCGTTAAAAAATAATAAGAAATAATCTCACATCGATGATAAAGTAAAATAAAATAGAAGTTTATAACCAAGCTACTTGTAATATTTCAAAATGGAATTCAATTTCCGTAAATGTATATGTTATTTCTACATACTCTTTGAAAAACCATGTATCTTAAAATTTAATGATAAAATTAAATTAAACGATACTAATTTAATGATAGAATGGGTTGTAAGGAAAAATGATATTTTCTCATTCTATTATCATGATTTTATTAGATAACGTACGGTATATTTTGTGTATGCGTTGTGTTCATGTCAAAAAAAAAAAAAAAAAGGAAAGGAGGGGAAAAAAAGGAAGAAGAACAAATCTTATATTCACTGCAGGAGAAAAGGTCATATACTAGTTAGGTTAAATGTTAAAAGATTTGAGGACCAGCACTAATTCACCGGAAACTTAAAAAGGGAGGGATTAACAAACTGATGGTAAACTACAAAAATTGGAAGGGATCTTGCACAATGATTCGAGGAGTAATAGTGATGAATGATCAAGGCAAGCCTCGCCTCGTCAAATTCTACGAGAATCAGGTCTCATTTGCAGACTCTTCTCTGTTATAGATAATTAAATCTGGATATTCCCTTTGTTAAACCATTACTCGATTCAAATTCTGTTTCTTTCTACGATTTCTTGAATGAACTGATCGATTTCTTATATCGATTGTGACATTAGCCGGTGGAGAAGCACCAGGAGCTCATAAGAAGTATCTATAGAGGTCACTTGGTTCTCTTTTCTTTTTTCTGCGTTGAAACATTTACGTTTTGGCATCCTGTAGGATGAAATGTATGATTAATTTGTGAAGTTGTGCGATGCAGTTCTATGCAGTAGAGCTGAGAATGTGAGCAATTTTGTTAGGGTTGATTCCCTATTTGGACCGGTAATTTGCTCCCTCCTCTCCAGCCGTTAGTACTACAATCAAGATTCAACTTAGGCAAGGGGTAGGGGCTGGGAAGTAGTAGATGAATCTTTAATAGGCAAATCAATGATAATCTTTTTAGTTCAAAGTATATCTTGAGGAGATTCTGAGTTGAAAAGCTAAAATTACATGCAGGATGTCAAGCTTGTGTACAAGACTTATGCGACTCTGTACTTTGTATTCATCTTTGATAGCTCTGAGAACGAGCTTGCTATGCTAGATCTCATGCAAGGTATGCTAGTTTATCAATTGTAATGGCATAGCTTAGAAACATAAAAATCAAGAGACAAACATAGATGATTCTGCAGTATACAAGTTGTGTTTGTGAACCGGCATTACCAGGTTGATTTGTCTTCCGATCTTTCAGTATTTACATTTTCTATTGTTTAAATTTTGTTGGCATTGGAGATACGATAAAATCTTTGAGCTTTAGTGATTTCCTTTAGTATTGGAGTTATCTTACATTTCCTGCTGACGTAGGAGGCCATAAAAAAACGGAGTCTCTATTTTGTTTCCATTTGAATTTGCGCTAATTGAATTGTGTTTGACTAAAATATACTTATTTTTGTTGATTTTGTCTATCATACTCCATTGTATTACAGTGTTTGTAGAGACATTGGACAAATGCTTTAGTAATGTGTGTGAGCTCGATGTGGTATTCAACTTCAACAAGGTTAGTTTTCTTCTCTTTGAAGTTAGAAAAACACATGTCAAAATAATTATTGGTTTTTGCTAATACCTATGCCATGCCAATAATCTGTACAGACCTCATGGTAGAAACTTAATTTTAATGTATGTGATGAATTCCTGATTTCGTAACAGATGCATGCCACTTTTTCCAAGTGCTTGTTTCTTTGAATCTTGCTAGTGCTGCCCAATTCTACACTTTATTTTCGAGCTGTTGTGCAGATTCATACTATATTGGATGAATTCATTTTGGCTGGTCAAGTTCTAGAGACAAATCCTTCAGAAGTTGTGAAGACGGTTGAAGAAATCTCAAAGTTCTTTCTCCTTCCCTTTCTCTGTGTATGTTTGATTAGGCTCAGATATCCTAACTGATGCTGACTGCTCGTTTTATGCAGGATGGACAGGGCAGCAAATTCAATCATGTCAGTTCCCTCAATTCCTGGCTGGCAGGGTCGGTAGAGTTATCCTGTCTAGTAACTTCCTCAATTATGGTCTTATGATGAAGGGACAAATGATGAGATGTGAGCTCCAATATTGCATTGCTGCTGAGTTGTGAATTTTATTTGGCATGAAACATATCGAGATTACTGTTCAACATTGAGTTGTGTCTGATCTGTCAGATAACTATTGTATGTAGCATCTTTGTCAAATGAGATTAGCCTATGATCTAGTATAGTCTTCTATTCTCTTGTTCTGGTGAAATGTCAAAACTTGCTGGGAAAATCTTTAGTACAGTTTGAAATTGACACCTCGGAACGGTCACTTTGTAAGAGATCTTGCTTTTGTGCTTGTTGCTGGTAAGCATTTGAATTTCTAGGAAGTTATAAAGCAAAATGCTAGAATTCTTTTCTTCTGTGTCAGTACATTAAATCTTGATTTTTATTGCTTGTTCTGTGAATGGAGGACTGGATTACAACATTCTATGAAACAAATTGTACATCTACGCTACGCATGTTAACAGATTATATTAGGATCAGTGTATTTGGAACATTTATCTGCCATAGCCTATATCATACGATATATGTATCTCAACTCTGTAGCTTTGTGATTTAACTGCCGAGGAAGCATTCCTGAATTCTTTTACGTAGCTTATATACTATGGAGTCAGCACTGAACAGCTGATGAGCATTGTTGATGAAAAGGAGTATTATTGAGTGTGTGTGACTACTTTATAAAACTAGTATATAACCATACAATTGAATCCAATGCTGTTTTTAAATCCCATCTTTCTGTTATTCCATCCAATTCGTTATTCCAGAGGCTTTGTCGAGGACAATCAACACAATCTCTCGAGTTTTTGTTTGTTCTTCTCTAGTCCTTTCACCGTCCCTTACTACCGTCAAAGGATTCTCCCAACGTCTCAGTACATAGATCTCATCAGAGGTCGTTTTGAAGGCGCTTGTGGTTCAGGCATACATCAGATGGTATACATTAACTTGATCAACCAGATCTAACCAATACTAACTAATGATAAAATCCAAAAATGATTCATCACAACAGCTTGAAGCACAGGGTGGCATTGTGGGTTCTTTTTTTCTGCCAAACTCAATATTATCATTTACAGTTCACAAGAGAACAAATGGATAATTATGAATTACAGAAAAATTGCGGCTTGTTTATAACTCAAAACAAGCCTTTTCAGACAGACGATGAACCAAAAACAACCACTAGCTAATCCTTGCCGTGTCCCCCCTTCATAAAAGGGGGTCTAAAACCAGAAAATAATTTGAATTTTTCACTGAGCACCTTCTCGCGTGGGCAAAATGTAACGGATTTTTCTAACACTCCAAAGAAAGAACACGGTTGACCTTTAATTGTGTTGTCCCGAGAACCCCAAAAATGGAGGGAAATGTACAGGGAACCAAAAAGCAGGACATCCACGGATCCAAATATGGAGACTGCTATGTTATTGACAAAGAATGCATCTATGAGAATCTTCCCTTTAGTCCTCATTTTCTCTCTCTAGATACTGTGAGTTCATGGGTTCCGGGAAGATCTCTTTTGAATGCCGTTTAGAATGCCGTTTGGATGAGAACGAATGTCCATTTCCTTCATCATGTCGTCCGCTTTCTTGTGAGCCCGTTGTTCCTGACTGCTTGAAAGTGTTGGCGCCTTCTGCTTTTTGAGACGGAATAACTGGCGTGGCCGTGACATCTGAAGAGCTTTGACGCCAGCTACCAAATACGGCAGCATTCCACGATCCTCTCGAGGAAGTAGTTCTAAGCCTTGCTGAGCTCGTACGCTCGTCTCTTACAACCTTCAAAGGGTTTTCCAAAGCTTTAAGAACATATCTCATTAGGGGACGCCTTGTGGGCTTGGGATTAAGGCAAGATCTTGCAACAACTGCCATGGCCCATACTTCCTCCAGCAGATCCTCGTCTATAATTAATGAGGGGTCGACAATGTTTGTCACAAGTTCCTTATCATATATACTGATATAAGGTAGTGTCGCTTCCAACCACTCCTTTGTCGCGACGTCAGTTGATGAACTGATACCCAACTTGCCTGTTACAAGCTCAAGCAAAACCTTCCCAAAGCAGTAAACATCATAGGTACATGTTGCATTGGGTGTACCTGGCCATTTTGGAATATTCAGAAAATAAATAGCAGAGCAAGAAAAATTGAAGAACTTTACACATTCTTTAGCCACTGCTCTTCCGATCTCAAAATTATGAAGCATTGTCAAATGATTAATTGCAATGATCATGATTATCGGTGTACTTCCTCTTCCATAATGATACTTGTACAGGAATATTTCTGGTTGGTTCTAAATTCCAAACAAGAAAGTTCAAGTGATATGTGCTTAGACAACTGCAGGAGGGAAAGCTTAATGGAAGTTTCATCAGCTACATTAGATGGGTATCTAAAGGGAACTTTTTGTGAACAAACCAGGACACTAGGCAATAACTAATATTAAATTTATTGGGAATTCAGGCTTCTTTGATAAATTTTTTGCCAACCATCAAAGAAAAGCAATTGTCAATCCGTATGCACAGTATCAGGGAAGTTTGAACCAATAAGCTTGAGATGGACAAGAAATTCAATCTTCAGGTATCAAGGAAACAGGAAAAATTCTGTGCAGCAGTTCCCCACTAAGTAAGGCATCTAAAATTAGTGGCTCTATATTGAGGACAATAAAACATGAGTTTCCATGATACATTACACTCTCTGATCTTTGGGGTGAATCAATCCACCATTTATGAATCCCGATAGAATCGATATAAACTCTCTTGGCAGTGTATATTCAGTGGCATTTCACACTTATGGAGGAGAAATAGGGAACATATGGAGCCGGAAAAGAAGCAATTATGTGAAAAGAACTACCGTTTAAGAAATTGCATTTACCTGAACTGCCTTGGTCAGATGTCCTGCATATTGGGAGAGGAAAACGGTCAGAACTTCAGGTAAGCATATAATTACAACCTGAACTGCCCGATATATTAAGGCTGATAGAATCGAAACTTAAAAGTAACTTTTATTTCTTTTTAAGCTTAGTCAAATGTAGTAATATGATCCAAGTCCCTAACTGCCCTTTAAAAGCTATTGGAAATAAATACCATTTAGAAATACAATAAAATCAATGGACTTGAATGGATGACCAAATATACTCACTGTGGCAACCTCAGCAACCTTGTGATCCTATTCTGATGTGCGTCCCCCTCTTGAACACAAACGTCACTCAAACTTCCTAACCGTACTTCAAATTTATCATCAAGAAGTATGCTGCTGGCTCGAATGTCCCTTCAAGAGTGAAAACAAGTAACCATTGCGGTTAAAATGAGCTCTTGAAATAGAAAATGCTGCTAAAGATTTCGTCACTGAGATGTAACAACAAATGTTAAGCAATCTGAACTCTCGCCATCCTTAGGCTATTTACAAATGGATTTAAATTACCAAATTTGCGTCAACATATTTAAACATATATCCTTCCTAATGTATGGGTGTTGCATTCATAGGTTATAATGCACAAAACATTTAACTTCTAAGCTTCAATACACATAAAATTTTACATGCATATGGATATCAAGAGCTGAAGTATTTGTTGAACTCTTGGAACCATATTATTCTACTAGACAAAAGTGATGAAATGTATTGAGCCAAAATTTTATGTCAATCTGAATTCTGACATCTCCAAGGTGTTTAAAGACATCAAGCAGGGGGAAAAAGGAAAAAGAGAGAGAGTTGATCATTGAAAGTACAAATATATAGCCATTATATAAGGGGTGTTATTCTCATTATAACTACAACAACCATTGATCCAAATATCTTCGAAATCTTTTCTACTCATTTCACCTCATTATAGTGGTTGTCTGATTCTCATCATTTACAATGAATTATAATAAGAACTTATAATGAGGTGAAATGTGTGGTGGAGACGAAAGTTTGAAATGTGTGGTGAAAATTAAGTAGTTGTTAAGTCAGTGGTGAGTGAAATTATAATGTGAAAGTATAATGAGAACCAAACAAGGTCATAATTTCCTAAAAAAGAGAAAATCACATCTAATAATAAATTTGTTTTCTTAATAACATGAACCTGTACTCAAACCATCCAGCACTGAAAGGCGTTAAATTTTTGCTCAATTTTTTTTTTTTTTTAAACAGATATATAAGATAGAGTAATGCTACACTTCCGCATTGGTTTACCAATTAGTTCACCGGTTTACAATTTTAACCTAAAATATCTAAGGCCCAACTTATTTAAATGCCTTAATTGATAGTTTTACCCTTCTTGTTAATACGCAACTGGTGAACTAATTGGTGAACTAATATGAAAGTTTATGATTACTCATATAAGATAACACATGGAAGCAGCATGTCCTGAGTATTTTCATTTAATTAAAAACAGTGGACACGATGATAAGCAGCACCGACCTGGCAACAATATGACAAATAATGGTACATATTTTGTGAGATCTATGTGTGCTTCACTTTAAAGCAAATATTATTGCTTTTCCATGTACGACCAGACATTCCTTGAAGTTGGGTTGTTGATGGTTTCCAATTACCAAATTACCAGCCTTCAGTGTTGGTGAGAAACAAATAATAATTACCAGGGATCATTCATTTCCAGAAACTGTTGACGTTATTGTTGATTTGCTTCTATTCCTATTTTACAAGAATATTTCATCAAATGCATGTACAGTGTCAAGCATATAATTTGATTTTTCCCCCTTATTTAGAAAGCTGGGGACACCAAAATGAAACAAAAACCAGAAGCATAACATTCAACTTACACATTCTAATTCCTTTTGTTTTTTTATCAATGAATGAGTAGCCTATCACATGTAGATTAGTTAACAGGACAAAGTTCCAAATATTTCTCTTGCAATCAGCTAAACATGGAAAATGATTTGTAATAGCCCATGTTTGATCCTCTTTATCAAAATACATTATAATCCCACCTACCACTGTTTTGACTACTGATTTGACAACTACTCATTTATAACCACAAATTTCAAACTTCGATTAAATCTACACGACGTATTTCACCTCTTTATAATTTCTCTTTATAAATCAACTACCGTGAATTGAATCAAGCATGCACATAATCTAAGCAATAAAGCAAAACAGGAAAATGCAAGGAAATCAAAATGTCAGTCCAAGAATACCTGTGAACAAATGGTGGGTTACATTCATGGTGTAGGAACGATAAACCCTCAGCAGCTCCAATTGCAATTTTCAATCTTGTTATCCAATCCAGTGATTGTAAATTGTCATAATCTGAATTTGTTTTCCTGAACAGTGAACTGGATAGGTCTCCGTTTGGCATGTATTTATAAACCAGAAACTTCTCGTTCTCATTCTCCAAGCAGTGTCCCAATAGAGGTACCAATCTTGGGTTAGAAACCTTGCTAAACAGGGCCAATTCTGACATATACGCTTCCTTTTTGTCTGATGAACGCAAATCGAACTTTTTGATGACTATAGAGTTTGTATCTTCAAGGATACCACGGAAGAAGTCACCAGAATGGCCATTTTTTATCAGATTTGTGTCACTCAGTTCACCGGTGGCTTCAAGAATTTGCTTATAGGTAAATGCATCTCCTAGATGAGCAAAATTCAATAATGCTCCAGGAGATCCATTTGGAGGAACAGGACCCACGCCAATGCTCCTCTGGTCTATTGTGCCAGTTCTACGCTTGCATACAATCAGAAGTACAAGTAAAGCTGCCAAAAGTGCAAGCAGCCCAGCAGCCCCCATAACAGATGCCAAAATTATTACTTTTCTGTGGCTCTTGCCAGACTTGGGGGGAAGAGGCTGCACACTGCTTGGTAATCCAAAATTATCAAACACTAGGCCCCTCCCTGCATAGAATGAGACACATTCGCTCACACTCCTTTGACTTGCCGCGTTTTGGAGGCAATTCTTAGTTAAAGGCGTGTTCCCACGTGCATAATCTGGAATTCTACCTTGGAAGTAATTGCCTGAGATATCAATGACGCTGAATCTCCTAATCACAGGTGTAAGATTCCCATAGAAGAAATTCTGTGAAATGTTTAATACCGCCACACTAGCATTAGTATTCAAACTAACATTGGGCAGCGTACCAGTGAAGTTATTTCTCGAAGCATCCAGAAACTGCAACTGCGGCATTGACCACAGCCCATTCGGGAAGTCACCAGTGAAGGCATTACGGCTCAAGATCGGAAGGTGCTGCAACTGAGTCAAGTGGGGAAACAAATCGCCAGGCAATGTTCCAGAAAGGAAATTGCTCCCAATTATCAATTTCTGCAAGTTTTTCAGCCCTTTTAAATCAGGGGGAATGGATCCTGATAACGAATTAAAACTGAGATCAAGATCAACCAGACTGGAGAGATCACCCAATTGGGGAGGTATGGAAGAGGACAGACTGTTGCCTGATAGATTCAAGAACTGCAGCCTAGACAAAGTCCCAAGTTCAGGAGGAATTGCTCCAGACAAGAAATTCATAGACATGTCAAGCAAAGTAAGGTTCCTTAGAGCTGAAGAAGTTCCCGGAATCAACCCAGTAAGTGAATTCCGCGAAAGATCAAGTATAGACAGTGGCAACAACTGACCTATACTCACTGGAACTGTGCCAGTAAGATTATTATCAGATAAATAGAGTTTAGCTAAGCTACTCAAATTGCCAAGAGTAAATGGAATAGCACCAACAATCGAACAAGACCTAAGATCAAGCACTTGAAGTGAGCCCAGTCGCAAACCAAACCACTCAGGAATAGACCCTGGAAGTGACAACTTGGAGGCATTGAATGAGGACAGAAAGTTGAAATTTTGAAGGGCATCCACCGAGAATTGAGGGTTTTGACTTCCCTTTCGTGTCCTTCTGAAACCAGAAACGTTGATACCTGTAACCCGCCCCTTTGTGCATTGAATACCCGCCCAGGTGGTACAGGGGTCCGATTTTATAGGCCATTCTTTGGTCCTCAATCCTAACGAAGATCTCAGTTGAAGCAAAGCCAATCTTTCTTGCCTTGAGATCAAGAATTTCTGCCCTAATGCACATCCAATTAGCAAGACAAACGAGAAAAGACCAACAAAAACCACCCTGCTACACCGATTTTGCTGCACCTTCATTGAACTTCAACTAAAATTCTCTTCACATTCAAACAAACCCAGTCTAGCTGCATTAAAGAAAACGCCAAACAACAATTGAGGGTGGAAAATTTTGAGAATTCTAAGCGTAACATATGAATACACATTTGTTGTATGTTGCCTCGAAATAAAAAGAAAGAAACTTTCGTGAATACCATACCTTCATAAATGACAGCAATGAATAAGAACCTTTGGTTTGATTCTTCAAACTCTCTCTTTCTATTTTCTTGAAAAATCTTTGGCTTTCTCTCTCTATCAACTATCTCTTTCTTTCAGTTCCAATGGGGGAGAGAAAGGGAATTAAAAAAAAGTCAAAAATACTGGGCTTTGGATAGACAAAGAAAGGGATGAGAGAGACACTCGATATTTATGTATTGATGAAAGTAATAAGAACAGCACAATAAGAAAGACTCCCTCCCCACCTCTCTCTCTCTCTCTCTCTATAATAATATACTTAATACTGTGTAGTATGTATACATATATATATATATATATGTATAAGTGTTTCTCTCTGTACGCTGCAGCCCGTGCTGGTAGCGATGGAGAGTCTGCAATTTAAGGCAGCCGCTGAGTTACTAGAGGTTCAGGGCTCAGGGGTATAAAGAAACACTGTTAAAAGAGTCATGGGACCACTGATTCGGGTTCGGGTGGACAAGTGCGACTCCGGTGGGGGCTTTTGACCTCTGAAAATCCCGCCCAATCCAGCTAAAGCTTTAAACCACATTCTTTATTGAAGGAAAGTCTAACATAATGAAGGAAAGTCTCTTATAATAATTTTATTAGAGCATCTCTAATGTTTAGTCAAAGTCAAATGTCATGACTCAAAATTTAACATGAAAAAGATAGAGAGAAAAAAGAGAGAGAAATTGAGTGAGAAGAGAGAGAAAAGTGGAGAAAAATAGAGGAAAATTTAAAAAAAATGAGAGAGATAGAGACAAATTTAAAAATAATAATAAAATAATAATTGACATGGTAAAGAAGAATATAGATATATGACATTACACATCACACGATGAAGAAAAAGTGAAGAAAAATGGGGTAAAAGAGACTAAAGTAATTAAAAGAAAAAGAAAATAGGAAATATATGTGACCCATCAATTTTTTTGTGTATATCTCTTTCATGTTGAACTTTGAACCGTGATATTCGACTTTGACTATGCATTGGACATGCTCTTATTACCCCCTGCTCTTCTTATAAGCCAGTTAAACTATGGTGAAGGGTACTCTCCCTACACGACGCTCTTCCGATCTCCCCAATTAGAAGGGACCAAGTGTAGGGTACCCATTTTCCTAGAAAATTTCCCCACCCATACATGTTTTCCTTTTCTTTTTTCTCCCCAAGATGTCTCAAATATAGGTAGTCTAATTTTTTATTTGAGAAATTATTATTTGTTCTATTATCAAATTAGTCTTAATTAATTAAAAAATTCTCAAATTAGGGTGAATTGGAAAAATAATTTAAAAAGTCTATTTTCCCAACAACCTTTGTTTTAAGAGCCCAACAACTTTTTTTAAATTTTTGTTAAAACTTAAATAAGTCTATGAGATTGAGGGATTGATTTTTTGCGCTCGTTAACATTGTCCTGGAAATGTAAATTACTCAAGTAGTAACAAAGGTTAGTCATCAAGCATGCAAATAATAGAGCAATTGTTTCTCGACAAGGCATGACGTTTTTAAATAAAATAATAATATATAGTACCAGTAGTGCTTGACATCAGTTTATGTGACAACTAATGATAAGTGAAGTTAAATGAATGAATAAATGACCCACTTAATTCAATTTATCATTTAATACCACATTGATATGATACCAAACACCACTGATAATAAATAGCATTACTTTAATAAATACTACCTCTATCCCAAAAAGATATTCTGCTATTTCATTTTCATCCGTCCTGCAAAGATATTATACTTTTCATATTAAATATGTATTTAATATTTTATTTCCATATGTGTCCATAATACTACATCCGTCCCACAAAGATAGTCTGATAGGTAATCTTACGTGGATTAAGAAATAATAGTTAATATAGTTGAAACATTAAATTTTACTCTAGTTTTCCATATATACCCTTATATCTTATTAATTATTTGAAAGATTTTCAATGTATAAGTAGTTGAATAACAATAATTAATTAGGGGCACATATGAAAACGAAACATTAAATACATGCTTAATATGATAACTGAACTATCATTTTAAGACGGCCGAAAAAGGAATACTAGACTATCTTTGTAGGACGGAGGTAGTAATTAATTATTGTTGTTCAACTAACTATGCATTAAAAGTCTTTCAAATAATTAATGGGATATAAGGGTATATTTGAAAAAAAAAAGTAAAATTTAATGTTTCAACTATATTAACTATTGTTTCTTAATTTATGTGAAAATAGCTACTACCTTCGTCCCACAAAGATAGGTCGGTAGGTAATTTTACGTGAATTAAGAAATAATAGTTAATATGGTTAAAACATTAAATTTTACTTTAGTTTTCTACATATACACTTTTGTCTCATTAATTATTTGAAAGACTTTTAATGTATAGGTAGCTGAATAACAATAATTAATTATGAGCACATATGAAAATAAAACATTAAATACATTTTCAATATGATAACTGGACTAACTTGGGACGACCGAAAAAAGAATACTGAACTATCTTTGTAGAACGGAGGTAGTATTAGACTATCTTTGTGGAATAGAGATAGTATATAAAGTCATGTAAAAAGGAATGAGATAATTAAAAAGACTGTACATCAAAGTATGAAGAAGATATTTAACGAGCTCAAATGAAAAACGATTCAATTGTAAGGAATGAAAAGTTTTTCTTTTACATTTTACAATATCGTGATAGAAATGATATATAGAATTAATGGATAACTCAATTGGCTAAATAAGCAATCAAATTCCTATGACATAAATTCTGTAATTTTATTTTTATGGGAAGATTTTTTTTTCATTCAAAAGGGGGGGGGGGGTAACATGATTCTGATAATCTAGTGAGAGATAATGAGTTTAGATATTGCATATTATTAAAAATGTAACATAAATTTAACTATGTAAAGAACTTTCATTGAATTGGATGCAGGAGTTGTGGATGCTCTTGGAGGAAAGGAGAGGGATGACATGGAGTTTGGAGTGATTATTCGGGAGTGCCAGAATCTATTGATCTACAGAAACTCGCTTGTAAGGGAGATACATAAGACATTAAGCCAACATGGTTGCACATGTCCTAGCTAGCAAAGTGATTTCACTTCCAAACTCTTGTAATTTCCAAGTGGTTCCAAATTAGCTTGTTTCTATACTTACTCATGATGTAACTCAAGTTTCATTTGTTAATGAAAATTAATCTTTTCTCTTTAAAAAAAAAAATATAAAATTGAGGCCAATGTTATAAGTACTAATAATATATTTATGGACATTAGCAGAAGTCTATATAGATAGAGAATGTAATGTAATAAATTAATGAAAGAAAATTGAAACGGTATTGTTATTAGCCTTAATAGGGTTCGGAAAATATCATGCTGCACTAACATTTTTAATCCAACAAAGACCGGGTCAAACACTACAGAAAGTCAACTCCATCTAGTGGCAACAAAAAGACAAAAACACCCTTAAAAGAAAAGGACAGAAAATCCCACACGATGTCCCCCATTACTTGCAAAAACATTTGTTTGTCTTCTTTCAGAGAGTGACATCTCTACAGTTTCAAAATACCAAATTAAAGATCACAACAATAAAATTTATTATAAATAGTTCTTGTTGTATGGTAAGCTAATTAAAAGTCTTTAGAGAGTTGTAGACATAACAACTTTGACTTTTTTTTGAATTGTTTCTCTGACCAATATCTTCATTGACTTGTTCTTTTGTTGATATATATAGTCATAGATTAATTTTTCAAAAGGAAAAAGGATATTTTGTAAACACTTAGTCATATTTCATTCATATATATAGTAAACAACATAAATATAACATATTGTCGATGGCTGATAATTTCTTCTAATAAGTAATTTGTTGGAAACTTAGATGAACTTCAATTTAATTGCTAATAATTAATATTATTCTATGGTGATTAGACGGATGATGCATATGTGGCATGCTTGATGTTTTGAATATTTGGTAGGCATTGGGAGATTGGCCTCTGGCCCTCTACTATTTGTTATATAGTAAAAATAGTACTAGATAGTATTTTTATTCAACTCCACAAACTTGATTACATGAACAAGTTCAAAGAATCTCTTTACTTTCATTGGTTTCTCAGTGGATGTCTTGAGAGAATGCCTTTGAATATGGCTTCATATTTGAATATAGAACATGCCACTTGTTCCATAGGCAGTTGGTACTTTTGTCAAATTATTTAGAAAAAAGATATTGCATTTGCTTTGTATTCGTGTAGGCGCTGCTTTGTTCACATTTTCTTAAAATGTTTCAATTCATAATTAAGTGTCTCAAAATTTCTCGAGATATAAACTCAAAAAAAAAAAAAAAAAATTTCTCGAGATAAAAATTTGTATATAAACTTCACTCTCTAACATTACCATTATTTTTTCTCTTCACTTCACAATGCGTTTATCACCTCCTCTGTGCCATCCAAACACACACTCAACCTCGAGCGGAATTCAAGTATGCGTATGTATTTGAGGATTAATGAGGGAGGTTTTAGAATTTTGAACAGACTCCATAAATGTTTATTTAAAAGGGTTGAGCTAATTATCAATTAACTTCACTAGCTTGTGGGGAGTATTCAAATTATTAATAACCAATTTATATAAACTTTAATTTTTTTAGAGAAAGTAGCAAAACTAAATAAAAGAAAAGGTCCTACAAAACAATTGCTACATTACAGCCACTTGAACTTCAAAAAATATTATAAAAATTGGCCTTTATTTTTAATCCCATTTGCCACCCTTTAGTGACTCTAGCAACGTACACGTATTGTATACGAAACTGGCTGTCAATATTTACTATTTTATGTACGTAACATAAATACAAACACATGTTCAGATACCCTTTGAATATATACGTATAATGATTGAGTATATTTTTGTTTTGTCCCCAAACTTGATCCAGTTCAGAGATTCCCTCATTTCCACTAGTTTTTCAGTGCATGTTCTGGCAAAATTCCTTTTTAATTAATGGAGTTGGAGAGTACTCCCCTCTTTTTCTTTTAATTTATTTATTTTTTTTAATGATTTCCATTTTAGTTGAGGAGATAATTGTGCTTGATTAACTCATATTTCAGCAAAGTAGTTTTAAATAGAGATGACAACAAATAGGTTTTTAGTGAAGCATTTATATTCTTGGCTTGCACGGGTTTTCTCCCACTCCACCACATGCAATATGCATGTTCGATCTAGACGAGATATATGCATCTTGGTTAAAGTAAGTTGAAATTCAGACGTTAACTAACATATATAGAGTGGTCAAATATAAAATTATGTTCTTATTTGGACAACATAATACAGGAGAAGAGCAAGGAATTTTTCTCATTCCTATTATTTTGGAAATACATTTATTTTCATGTTTTTATAAATGTGTTTCCCAAAAAAAAGAGAAAATTTATCAAGAAAATTAAAGCGTGTGTGTGTATATATATATATATATATATATAAAACATACTACCAAGTGATTTTAAGTGGGTGGCTAAGGTGCTTTTGTCCTTGTATTCGACTTTAATTAAACACTTTCTGAACATCCCGTTTTGGTCTCTCTTTTAATTTTATTGTTTTTTCTTGTACTAAAGTTTCATCGGTCGAACTAGTTAATTTTATTAGTTAATTTTATATAACTTCTTTCGAATGAATTCCAATTAAAAATGTAATTTCATTTTATCTTATTTAGGCAAATGATGTGCGAAAAAAAATGGAGTTAGAAACAACAAAAGGGAGGGGGATTATAAGGTTTGGAATCATGAACCCAGTTGTCAGATGATCAGATCATAATTACCCTTTTATTGGCTTGTTAAAGATAATTATAAATATACTTAACTAAAGCAGTATCATTAGGAATCTAATTATTTTTTTGCTCCAATCTTAATTAATTAATGATTGCATGTTATAATCTAAAGTGGGTAATTGCGCGTGATGTGACAGCAAATAACACGTGATTACCAACAATATTTTTCCAGTAGAGTACCCACGCTTATTATTATAATGAGAAAATTTTTAAAAACCTTCGTAGGTTTTTTAACAAAGCTTCTCATTCTATGTAGCGTGTATGAATGTGAGTCATATGTATTTCATACACTCTACGTATACTTAAAATACAAGTGGCATATATCTATATATGAGGTGGTTAATTTTGAAAAGAGACTCATTATTATCAATAAAATAAAATTAGGAAATACCGACAACATTGGTTGAACTAAAATGTTTTAATTAATCTTGGTACCCTTTAACAGAAATTAAGAGGTCTTCCGATCTATCACAACAGAGTAGTTGTAATGGGATAAGATGACTCGTGTAGATGGAGCGTGCATATTAAATGGTTGATGATATAATTGAGTAGCTGTGTAGAGCACATCTAACAGGCTCTTTAAATTTAAAAAATATCTTATATATTTTAAAGAATACTAGTTGAATGTCTGTATGTTGTACGGAATAGAATAATTAGTAAACAAAATGCATAGTAATTTGAAAAACTAAATAATTATAATTTTATTGAGATCGGCTCACTCATATACATATATTACTAATATACATAAATAGAATCAAATTGAAATATATAATATTTTCACTTGGTACAAAGCTAATTAAATTGTCATTCATAGAACAATACTATTAAGTAATAAAAATGAGAATGTTGAATTTTTACAAAATTAATTTCATATTGAGTATGTAAACTTAGAAACCATGTAAAAGAGAGGATACGAAATTTATACAACTCTAGAATTAACGTACACCCACACCATTGTTCAATAGAGTGTAGATGATATTCAATTATCAGCATGAATTATTTTTCACATTCATTCTCCACCATATATTCTTGGAAAAATTATTTTTCACATTTTCTCATCACTATTCATAAATCTATTTTAAAAAATCTAAAGTACACAATCTCTTATTACAAAAGACCCAAGTGAAGCAATATTACAATAAATGATAAATTCTATATGATTTACCATTTATCCTTAAAATTAATTGTTAACCACTTTCTATTCTAAAAAGAATTAAAAGAATTTTTTATCATTATCATCAAATATTATTATTATTATAGTATCCCCTCAACTTAAATTTTTTCAAATATATATATTCCCAAAACTAGGTTTATCGTATTTAATTAAGGTAAAAATTTTGAAACTGATTTAATTTTACTTTATTACTATACCATCAATCTCACGAGTAGACACTTAATCGAAATTAGAAGAAGTCTCAATAACCCAATACTTGAAATTTGTCTACCACCTATTAGAATTTTAAAGAAATATTAAATTTTTGAAAATAGCCTATATAGAATAAAAATAAATTTAAATTTTTGTATATTATTATAAAATAAAATAATAGAAAAATATAATTAATAGATAAACATTTCTTTGAAGAGAACAATAATAATTATTACTGTCATTATTATTATAAAATAAAAAATAAAAGAAGCATATAAAAGTAGGATAGTGGCTTTGACGATAAAACTTACATATAACAACTATTATACTTTAATATATACTAGTTGTATACTCGTGTGTTGCACGGAATAGAATAATTAGTAAAAAAAACGTGGTAATTAGAAAAAATAAATAATCCCAATTTTATTTCGTATTACTTACTCATATACATATATTATTAATATATATATATATATATATAAACAGAATCAACCATATCTATAATGGAGAATATTTACCATAAACGAAAGAAATATAATGAGCAATTATCATACCATCGCCATCATTCATTCCACTATTCACATTTGTGGTTAACTGGGTCAATTGAAATGCTGTATACAGAGATATTTATTTAGTTATTTATTTTGAAACATAGATATTTAATTATTGAATTGCTTTAATTGTTGCATAGATCAATTTCAACATTAAAATTCTAACATATCAACTGATAATGTATGTTAAATACTGAAGTCAACAAATGAAGCATAATTAACATGTTACTTGTAACATTTTGAAGTTAAGGAATTATAGGAAAAAATTTACAAAATTAAACCAATTCGCAAGTAACAATCACAGTGCAATATTGCATGCCATTTTTTCTATTCATTCTTCTCTTCCTTTTAACTTTTCTTCTTCTTTTACTACACCTAAACAAAATCCAAAATAAAAATAAAATAAAATAAACCAATGCAAATCTCATCATTAAGAGTAAGAAAAAGAAGCACCAAAAAAAAAAAGAAAAAAGGAAAAAGAGAGAGAGAGTAAGAAAGAGATTTCTTACTGTTGATTATCTCAATCAATGGCATTCTCGAACCAGAGTTTGGAGAACCGGTAAATAAACTATTCATTGATTAGACGTGCACAATATTTTCCAAAGTAACCCCACGTGACTTTTTTGTCCCGTACAAATAGATTCTGAAAAAAATTGAAAAACATACAGGGAGCATATATATATTGAGATAAATTGTAATAAAAAAGAATCTGAGAGAAACGAGAACATGGTTTTAGTATACTGTACAATAAACTATTGAAGCAAAAGTAATAATAATATAAAATTACAAATATAATTGAATAAACTTACCTTTTTCATCTCGTGGCCTTCCCCGTTTGTTAGAAATTACAGTGATTTAGTTAACTTCCTCATTGAAATTTAATATGTCTAATGGATGCGAATAACATAAAAGCAGCACGGTGTCAATATAAATTCGATAATGAATATCCAAACTACTATTGATTATACTTCTTAAAATGTATTGCATTGAGCTATTCGCTTCAAATAAAGACATTAATTCAAAAAAGCTCCAAAAATACAGAATTCAACGACAGTTACGTACAAATAATACAAATTAAATGGATAAACAATTGAATTAAAAATAACATGTTCCATGTTACTAATTATGAAGCTCCTACCAAACCAATAAACCACCAAAAATCACAATTACATGACTGTATAATTACATTACACCTAATAGAAAATAAAATCAAAGAAAGAGATGGTGACCAGTGAACCCAGTTTAACCCTTAAATCACAATAAGAAAAGATACAAAGTTTTGTTAAGTTACTTGTTTTGTGATTTGATGGGGGTATATGTGTATTTTTGTCCATATATTTCAATTAAATATAAGGGTGTTTTTGTCAATATATTAAATAGTTATTTAATGACAAGTAATTGAGCAAGTGATTCAACAAGGGAATGTAGTATAACCCTATTTATAGAGGTGGAGTTTGTATAATCTGGGGATGTAAATAATAAAAATAAATAAAATAAGTGTAGAGACAAGAATTGCACTTGGTAAAGAGATGGAGAAAAAAATTTTGTAACTTCTATTGTGAATATATATTTGATTAATTTGAAATTATACCTAAAACATGTATGATGATGCTTACACATATCTAATAATATATTTCATATTATTATTATTATTATTAATTTTTATTTATCTCCGTCCAGTTTTAATTGATGTGTACTGTTGCCTGTTGCAAATCCGTTTAATTTAGAGTATTGGAAAAATATATAAAAAAATGTAAATAACCCGTTTAATTGATATGCTTACATGTATCTAAGAATATAATAATGATTATTATATGATAGGTGAAGAGATAGTCTTTGAAAAAGATAAATGAAATAAGTGAAGAGATAAGTGTTTCAATTGGTGAAGAGATGGAGAAAAAATCTTTTACAAGTTTTAATGTGAAGATAAATTTGATTAATTTGGAATTATATCTAAATCATATATGATGATGCTTACACAAATCTAATAATATATTTATTATTATTATCATCATTTTTTTCAAATTTAATTTATCTCCGTCGAGTTTTGTTTTTATATTATTTGGATTTCTTTCTTTTTTTTGTTTAAATAATTTATGTTATGGTTTTTAGTTGCTGCGAAGTCAGTAGATCGTTGGCATTTGATTATTTAATTTGTAATTGTCAGAGTTTCTTAAGTTAGTTATTGAGTTGAATTATGTTTATGATGTAAATTATATTGTTATTAAACAAAAACATATATCATTTTTCTTAATGTTTAATTTGAAGCTTAAATATATTATTATTTATAGTTAATATAAATAATAAAAGGATATACAAGTACGATTATGCTTACACATATCTAATAATATAAAAATTATTATATAATAATAAGTGAAGAGATAATTGGAAAAAGATAAATGAAATAAGTGAAGAGATATGTGTTGCAATTGGTGAATAGATAGAGAAAAAATCTTTTGCAACTTCTATTGTGAAGATAAATTTGATTAATTTGGAATTATATTCAAATAATGTAAGGTGATACTTACACATATCTAATAGTATATTTCATATTATTATTATTATTATTATTATCGTTTTTCTTAATTTTAATTTATCTTCGTCTAATTATGCTTAATATATAATTTAATTACACGTATCTTAAATACAAGTATCCTTTTATTTATCTCCTTTTACTTTATTTTAATTACACATATATAATCTAATTTATCTCCCTCGAATTATGCTTAATATATAATCTACTTAAGCGTATCTTAATTACACGTATATGTAATCTAATTTATCCTCTTTTATTTTATCTTAATTACACATATCTAATTTAATAATATATTTCATATTATTATTTATGATTATTATGATTAATGTTATTATTATTTTTATTAAATCAAAGAATGTAGAAAAGTAGGATAGTGGTTTTGGCGGGAAAAAGGCATATGACTACTATTCTACTTTAATATATATATATATATATATAAAGATAAGATATGATTTATAAATTTACGAAGTATAATAATTTTTTTCTCTTTTTTTGAAGTAGAGTATAATAATAATTATTTAACTCCAATAATATCTCTATTTTTTGCTTTCTATTTCACTGCTTCCAAGAGTATTTCTCATGTTTTCATTTTTTTTCTTAAAATTCTTTCAGATGCTTTTATCTTACATTTATTTAAATTTATCATATATTTTCTTCATTAATGTTCAACCACTTCATCACACAAAAAAAATTTCAAAATTGAAATTTTTTTTAAGGAGCATTTAATTATGGAGAGTCTATTGGAACACTATTTTACTATTTGAATTTTAACTTTAGAGAGTATTTTACATTTAGGTACTGTTTGATTGCAAGTATGGAAAATGTATGGAAAGAAAATGAATTCTAGATAAATTCCCCATAAGTAATTTTCATAGGATTGTGAATTACAAGTGTTTAGTTGGCTTAATTTTCTACATATAAATAGTTCTTATTTTTCATTTTTCATTGTTTGATAGTTAGTATTATTTTCCATGGAAGAAATCTTTTTTTTTTCAAATTTTGTTATTTGATCGTTATTATTTTTATAGAAATTATCAAGTATTATACATAAATTGTACTTTTTTCCTTGTATTTTTTTATTTGCCAATTTTTTTGTATATTAGAGCTATGCGAACTATAATTTTGAGTTGAATATATATTTATATTTGAGACGACGAATTAAAAAAAATAACTAATGAACGTCTACAACACTCATCAAGCTTTCATCTTACATAATTTTTCATGGACAATAGTGAGATGATGAATATGTTTGTGGATGGTTATTAAGATATGGTAGATAAAGTGAGGCTTTTTAATGATTATAGTTCGTTAGAACTTTTACTCATGATTCAGTGAATAACTTTGAGACCCGCAACTATTTCAATAATGCACTTAATAAGTAAAAACTTGCACCGAAAAAGAAATTACATGAAATTCAACGAGTGATTTTATGAAGGTAAAATAAAGTTATAAGATTTAACAAACGATCCATAATTAGAAATTTTGAAATGATCATAATGTCTTGTATTCGTTAACATTGGCAATAAATGCCATTTACCATAAAATCCCCCCCCCCAAAAAAAAGAAAAAGAAAAGGAGAAATCTCGATTCATGTAGATATTTTGCAATTTTTTATATTTTTTAAGTTAAAAAATAATCCAATATTTTCAAAATATATAGAATTTCAATTTCCTAAAAAACCAATTATCTAGGCCTCCCAACAAAAATATTCTCCTTATTTTCCTAGAAAATATGGCCATATGACCAAAGTGAGAAAATATTTTTCACAAAAAAGGCCAATCAGACATTATAAATGTAGGAATTTATAAGGAAAACAGACATTTTTCTTACATATGCCTTTATCTTACACCTATTTAAACTTATCCTATATTTTCTTTATTAATGTTAGAGGAAACTAACTAATCTACCCGTGTATTGTACGAGAAACATATATAGATCTCTAAAATAAATTAAAGCAAATAATTAATTAAACAATGAAACATAAAAGTGATATATGTTCATCAATTAGATCACTCGAATTAAAAATTAACCAAAAGTAAAATATGTACAACTACTTCCAAAATTGATATTCTATGTTGATTTATTAATTGCTGGCAAATATACATATAGCTGCTTGTATATTTATCTGCTTAGGTGGCTTAAAAGTTGCTTTGATTATTCAAATATAAAAGGAAAGAAATAATTACGAATTAATTGCTGCACTTACCTAGTTAAATACAAGGAAATAGATAATTAAGCATTTGATTGATATACTTTCTTAGTTAATCGAAATCTAAAGCATATCTAAAGGCCAAAAGTTCTGCCTCAACAATTGGGAGATGATTAAAAATTATTATGCAAAATTAAAAGATGTAATAAATAAAATTCTGAAAATTTGAAGAAAAAGGGGAAAGTTTTGCATTTCTTCCCCAACCTTTGCCAATTTTAACAATTTCGTCCCCAATCTTTTTTTTGAAGCATATAGGTCCCCAACCTTTGCCAAAAGTAACAATTTCATCCCAACCTTTTTTTGAAGCATATAAGTCCCCAACCTTTCAAAAATAAACACAAAAGGTCCTTACGAACAATTTTTATACATTTTCATATTTATAAAATGACCATTTTACCCTTATATGAAATAAAAGAAAATTAATAAAAAATTTATTTGCTTTGTCTGATTACCTACTCCTAACTTTCACTTAGTACAACCACAATTTCCTTCACTAGTTTTTTTAGAATGGAACAGGATACGCTCTTCCGATCTAGTTATCTTTAACAATAATAAAAAATCATTTATCTCTCATTCTTTGTCTGTATGAGGACGAAAAATTTAGAATTTATATCTACGAATATGTTTTCTCATTCACCTACTTAAAACTGTAACATTAGTTTCTTACACATTAGTATTTTACATGCGGAACACAACACGCATGAGTCTGGTATGTATTCTGGCAATAGAATGGAACTGTACTTAACACAAGTTTTATATATATATATATATATTAATTAATATATTATCTTTTCCATTCACTTCTCTACCAACACCACTACTCTTACAATTATTTTAGTCAATGAAATCTTTAAAATTTAAATTTAAATAAGTAATGATAATTGAGATATAATTGATATTCAAGTTATAAAAATTAGAACGATTAAAAATCTATAAATTTTTTCTGTGAAAATTGATGATTTAAATTATTGGTAAATTTAAAAAGGAATGACCCTTTTTGTTTTC
>CAVNYN010201229.1:0-40575 GCA_963692815.1 Nyctanthes arbor-tristis
TCCGCTGATGAGATGTTACATCAAATTCTGGTGTTATTATGTACTAAGCGTTGATGGGTCCATTTATATCCTCATTACGATACTAAACTTGGACGGGTCGTTCATATTGGTATGCCAAATGCCGGATTGTTGGCGTGAGGATTTTTTGGAAACACAATAGAGGAGTGGTAAATGGACTAGAATGTACAATTTTGATTTACGTAAAATTTATTTATAGGGAATGCGTGATGACGAAGTTTCCATCCCATAGTTCCTCGGGTGGGGAATTCGGGGACGAATAATTCTAAATGCATAATAATAATAATAATAATAATAATAATAATAATAATAATAATAATAATAATAATGACGATGATGATTAAAATACAAGATATTCACTTTAAAAAATAAAAAACTATAAACACGCACACATATATATTTGAAAGGGGTAGTTTCGCATTTACCATGGCTTTGTAAATTACTCCTATATATACTTCCTAACATTTATTTATAAATTTCTAAAATATTATGTAAAATACTACGTGAACACACAATGTATGTTATTATTTTTTTATACCATTTTTATTGTTTTTTCTTTTTTAATAAATATTTTTTTGATAGCCCACCCCCATCGCCCTAATCCCCAACCCTCCCCTTCCTCCTGCCAACTGGCCTCGGTGACAGCCAGATTCCGATAAGTTGCCGATGGCCGGAATCCAGTCATATTCCGGCCGATTGAAATTTTTTTATTTATTTTTAATTTTTTCTATTTTTTATTTTTCTATTACTTTTTTCCTTTATTATTTCTTTTCTTATCCCCTTTTTTTCTTTCTCCCCTCCCCCCCTCTTTTTCATGTTTTCTTTTTTTTTTTCTTTTTAAATTTGTAGAGTACAAATCGTTACTCATTTTAATTCATGTAACATTACGCTTACAAAATGTAATTCATGTAACATAAAATGTTATGCATATAACAAAGCTTGTTACACAAGTAACAAATATCGTTATGCACATAACATAATTTGCTACACACATAACGAAATTGTTACACAATAAGCTTGAAAAAATTAACAAAAAATTTTGATAATAGATTGCTACACACAATAAGCTTTTTGCATGCGTAACACATCTTATTTCACACATAATATAGGTTACTATATAGGTAATAGGTTTTGTTAAACTAATAACATAGTGAACATTGTTAAACATATCACACATTTGTTTAATAACATAGATTGTTATGACATAACATATTTCGTTGGGTATGTAACATGCCTTGTTACCTATGTAACAAATATTGTAACCAACATAAAATACACTTAAAAAATATTGTTCAAATTATTTATCATGTAGCACATTTCATTAAAAAAATTATTACAAAAAATTACAAATTAAGTCAAACACTGGGAAACATGGTCTTCAAAAAATAAAAAAAGAAAAAAAAAAGAAATAACTGAAAAAAGGTACACAAAGAAAAAAAGTAAAAAATAAAGGGAAAAAATACAAAAGGAAGATCCTGGTAAGGTTTCCGGGAAAAAGAAAAGGAAAAAGAGAGAAAAAAAAAAGGGAAAAAAAGGCCAAAGAAGTATAAAGTTTTGCCGAAAGCTGGCGACGAGCCAACCGTCGGTGGATCACTGACAGACTGGCCGACGGCTGGGCATGGGTTAGGGGCAGATAGTTGTTAAGGGGTCTTTTTAAAATAAAAAATAATTAAAAAATTAAACCAAATAAAAAGCCAAAAATCAAGTATTTTTGATATTAAAACGATAAAAAGTAAATTTAATGAGGAAAAAAAACAACTATTATGGTATAAAATCCCCCACTTGAAAAAGTTGTAGACATTTGTTTCCCAACTTGGCAATAATGATGCCCACCATATATATAGAGGGATTATCCCATCATATACCTACGTGATAGGAGATTATTGAGATGATTTTGTGGGCCTCACATATACGAGGGCTATAGCGTGCATGTTTTCCCAATAATCTCCCGCCACGTGTGGATATAGCGGGATAATCTCGCTATACATCTAGCGGGAGATCATTTTTACTCAACCTAGGGTCATGTGCTATATGATTATATAAGGACTTTCTCTATAGTAGAATATTTTTATTTTTTTGGGTAAATTTCACCATTAGTCTTTAACCTTTCAACTTTTACACAATGTTGTCCTTTTTTTCTTTTTTGGCGCCTCGTGAATCACCAACATTTCATATAATAGTTGACTTTCATATTTTCGTCGAAGTTAAGTCTATTTTTCTGTTATGCCCTATGAATTGACCCTTTTACCCTTATATTTTTAAAAGGTTTTTGGTCCAAAAGTAAGAATTACTCTAGATTTAGAAAAAAATGATAATAGAAAATTGAAAATGAAAAAGAATAAAAAATAAATATTATTGAAAAAATATAAAAATAAATTTATTCTTTCCAACCCCCCTCCCCCACACCACCAGCCCCTAGTCTGTATTTGTCCTATACTAGTACTACACTTGTGCATTGCACGGGAAGACATTCTAAAATGATAAGTAAAAATGGAATAGACCATCAAGTAACGAATATTTAAAAATGAAAAAGAATCCAATATATATTCTACTGTATTTTCAAAATGAATAATCTCTAATATATTGATCAACTTGATGATATAGGCTTGTGTCAAACAATTAGTCTTGATCTTACACCATATCGTATGGCTTGATCATATAGTATCTTAATAAATTTTTTTCCTCTTCTTTCAGTATATTGTGGAATAGTAAAATCCTTTGGCTGTGGCACTGTTTATTTAATTATTAAGTGGGTTAATTGCTTGCTAAATATGAGAGGAAATTAACAAAAGCTAATATTGTTAGGATGCATTTATAATTGCCTAATTTTTCTTGAGGGATTAAACTAAAACATTTAGCATCAAGTTATTTTATCTTTCATTTTTCTTTTTAATATTTTTTTGACATAGTAATATAATAATTTGGACTAATTTATAAACACAACTTCTATAACGTATGTAAACTTAATGAACATATTATAATTAAGCCTATAATAATACCCAACAACCTATATACAAATAATATTTATGATATTATAAAATATTTCCATACAGCCAGGGATGGGCGAAAAAACCAGTGACCCGGACATATCCGACCCAGTTCGGGTCGGTTTGGATCAGTTTTTGGGGAAGTTGGGTTGCTCTATGGGTTCCAGTCTGGCGAACAGAACCGGTTCGGTTCGGTTCGGTTTACGGGTTTGGCAGGCCAACCCGGTCAAAACCGAACCTGCCCGGTTCGGTTTAATCGGTTTAAAACCTTTTTTTAATTCAAAATTTTGCTCCCTTAAAAACGCGTTGGTCGAGCCTAATTTCATAGATACATTATCAAACACTCAAGCATCACTTCTCTCCTTGTTCAAAAAACAATATCACTTCTCTCCAACTTAAACATTCAAATCAACACACAAAATGAAACCCTAAGTCTCCTTTCGCCGCGGCCGCCTACGACGCCACGGCTGTTGCTCTCTAAAATTAGCCCTAACAAACTACCAATCTAGATTTCAATTCAAAATCAAAATATCAATCTCAACTTGAAACCCTAAAATCTAAATTAAATTTATTGGCTCATGGCTGCTCCATTCTTCTCCCTTTCGTCGGGCCATCGCCGCCGCTCCCTTCTTCCCTCATTTGGACCGCTGATCCCGCTGCTCCCTTTCTCCCCTTCCGCCTCTGCTGCTACAAGTGCTAACCGCCAGAGAGAGAGAGAGAGAGAGAGAGAGAGAGAGAGAGAAATGTTGGCAATGGCTGTTGAACCTTTCCTCTTGGCTGCTGAATCTTTCCTCTAGTCTTGGCTGCTGAATCGTTCAACTTCAGACACAGAGCATTAAGGTTCTGTTTTCATTGTGTGGGCTGCTTCTTATTTCTTTTCCCATTTTTGTTGGGCTTCAAAGTGTGGCCCAAATTTAAGGTTGAAATGAAAAAAAACTTGTCTTATTCCTTTTGGGCTCTAAAATTGGCCCATTAAGATTTTAAGAAAAAGACCCAAAACCGAAACCCGACCCGACTCATATCGGGTTCACCGGCCTGTCAGGCCGGTTTCAGTTCGCAAAATCAGAAACTGATATGTTGTCGGGTCGGTTTCGGGTTCGGGCCTAACCCAGCTCGACTGACCCACCTGACACCCACCTCTACATACAGCTCGCTAAAAAAACTCAAAAAATATATAGTTGGAAAAACCGATTATGTACATTATGTGATTATCAAAAAAGAGGTAATTAAGGGAAACATAAGAAACTTATTCAAAAATAACAAAGATTTCAGAGGATTTTTAGAAAAGCTACCAACACATTAGTTGAATCTAAATTTCAATAAGAACCCAATTTAAAAAGTGAGTCTTTTCTTGATCCATCAAGTCAAATTAAAACTCTAGATTTTGGGTAATCAATCATCATAATTGCTCTTCATTGAAAGCCATATCATTCAAAAATAAGTGTAAAAACTTAAATATTATTGTCCAATGGTAAGAAATTAATATGCATGTTATCAAAAAATTATAATTATTAAATTAGAGTGGAATAATTAATACCTTTTCTATCTCACAACGATATTCCCTTTTTGTTTTTCACATAGATTAAAATAACTTAATTAATATTATAGGAAATGTATAATTTAATATTACATTTATTGCTTTAATTATTAATTATTGTTGATTAGAGCATCCACATCCATGGGCGGATTTAGGGTGGGGCGATGGGGGCTATCAGCCTCACACTGGCTCTAAAAAGGTTTTTTTTTTTTTTTTTTGTATTGGAGAATTTTAAATATTATAAATTTACCCCATAATAAGACATAAAAGATCAGTTGAGATCTGCATTTTATATGTAACTTGTAGTCTCTTATATAGGAGTTTAATTTCTTGTAGTCCCTTACATAGGGTTTGTATTATTGATTTCTGTGCACTTTGTTTCAAAAGAATATATATCTATATGTATTTGTAGTGTCATAATGCGGATTATAATTGTATTTTAAAAAAAGAAATAATTTAGTATTCCCTTAAAAAATAAGAAAAAGATCAGTTGAGATTTATGACAGTGGAGTGCGATAGTGGTACGGGTTTCATTTGTGCTTTCAATGATCATGGGTTCAATTCCGAACTACGACAAATTTTCTTTTGATCAATTCCCAAGTGTTATATATATATTTTTTTGATAAAAATTGTGCAAATAACCTTTTCTTTTTGTCAATCATTTTTTTAAATAACAACTAGTTATGCACTCGTGCGTTACACTCGAGGATTTATTCTAAAACGAATGAGCAGAAATATGATGGAATAAGTTATGAATATTTAACAATGGAAACAATACAATGTATAGTCAACTGAAGTTTAAAAATAAATAATGTTCTAATATATTGACCAATTTATTTATTTATTTATTTTTTTGAAAGGATGTATTGACCAACTTAATAAGGTTTGTTTGAAACAATCTAGATAAAGAAAGTAATAAACAATTCAAATTAAAAAAATCACTAGATGAAAAATAAGTAAACAATAAAAAAATCACTAGATGAAATAAAAATAATCACAAAATAAGATTTTTTGACACTTAAATTAGAATAAAATAATACACATTAAATTCACACATAAGAGCCCAAAAATAAACACCTTTTAAAAAATGAGCAAATGTGATCCTTGTAATCTATATATTTATGATACTAACAAAGTGGTTGGGTTAATTTTTCCCGCCTAATATTGACACCCAAGGGAATTGGAAATTTGATGTCGTGATAATGTCAAGTTGATGTCGCTAATGTCTCATTTATTTTTCTTTTTTTTCCTTTTTTTTGTTCACCTTAATAATAATTTATATATTTATAATACTAACTAAGTTATGTGGTTAATTTTGTAGAGTGTTTTCTATTTTTTTTTTATTTTTATACCTTTTTTAAAAAAATTTTTAAAAGTTTAAGGGGTTAAGGGGTATAATCGTCATTTTATTAAAAATTTTATGGAATAGTGGAAAAAATTGGGGACGAAACCAGTTTTTAACCCCAAGGTTGGGGACGATTAGTGAAATTAACCCCATATTAAGTTAAAATGAACTTTTCTTAATCTCTGTACGAATAGAAGAAAAGTCATCTTTGTGGGACGGAGCTAGTAACTTATTTCCTAGTTTCTCATCTCTTCCTATTCCTGACTTCCTCTATGGATTTGTAATATATTAAGCAAATAAGGCATTTGAAGTTGGCTTTTTTTTTTTAAATATTCAGTGTTATAAAAGTTTAAACGCAGTCAAAATTAAATTTTGAACCCATTAATCATTAATGTGTGATAAAAAATGGTTAATGCCTGATACAAATGTAATGGAGCCGACAAGCTATGAACTTAAATTTATTTTGACATCTAAGAAGATAACCATGTAGTAACCATGTTAAAATTAATATTATATTAGAGAATGATTATGATGGGTGCCGCAATGACCCATGTAGTTGCATGTGATGCACTCACGTAACATTCAATTCCAGGTTTTGTGCATCACATACACCCATGTGGATCGTTGGGTGCCGTTATTAGTAGTGTGTCTGGGGTCTTCTAAACAATCGTCTAAGGTTTTTGAATGATAAAGTTGAAGGCCTATTTAAATCTCTTTAAAAAAAAAAAGAAAAAAAAAGAAACAGGTAAAGAACGATAAGTTTAGTAGGGTCCAAAATTCAGCATTATGTATTGTTAGAGGGTTCGTAATACAAAATTCACTTAGAACTTCTATAATGTCATGGCCGTTTTGACACCCAGTGTGATTTAGAAAATTTTTGAAAGTTGTTTCCAAAAAGCACCCTTAATCATATACTTGAAAATGCTGGGGTTTAGAAATTGATATAATGATTTAGAGCTTACGACTGACTTCCTAAGAACTAGTAAAGAGGTTGTCATGGGCCCAGAAGTTAAAAAAAGAAAAATATGGAACGAGGATGGGAATAGTGGCAAGAAGTCCAATTTCATTGCACAGAGGGGCTTTGCTCTAATAGAAAAAGGCACATTCTTACCATATGATTCGAGTTTGAGTCACGATATCACCCGTACACTATAATTAATCATGACTTTTATTTTTAAAGAAAACATGACTACAAGAGCTTTAACGTGGTTTTTAGGCCTCTATCCTATGGGGGTTAAGATACCCCTACCCTTTACTCTTCCGATCTATTATTACAAAGAGAAAGGGGGATATAAACCGAAACTCTCCAAATACAAACAACCAAGGACAAAGTGACAAGAATTTTAAAAAGAGATCAAAGAATGTAAAGGAGGAGTACTACTCCAGTATAATTCAACCTATGTGATTTCTAACTTTGCAACCAACTAGCCTAAGATAAGCAATAGACAAAGCCTCAGTTTTCAAAATACCCAAGATGGAACTTGTCAGGTCACTTTTTTTTTTTTTTTTTTAAACGAAGGATCATTTCATTACCATGGAAAAGGGGTATCCACAAGTGGGGGATACCATCCCATGCCCAAAGCAGGCAAACCAAAAACAAAAGACAAAAGAAAAACAAAAGAAACATAAAAGAACTTGTCAGCTCTTTGGCTTCGTGTATCTTCAGGGATCTTGATAAGCATGATCAAAATTTGCCATGGCAGTTGTTTCTCGCCA
The DNA here is from genome assembly GCA_963692815.1 of Nyctanthes arbor-tristis. NCBI lineage: Eukaryota > Viridiplantae > Streptophyta > Magnoliopsida > Lamiales > Oleaceae > Nyctanthes > Nyctanthes arbor-tristis. Next base: position 7,604 of record CAVNYN010201229.1, read on the forward strand.
TATGTGTTTCAATGTTGCACTGCTCAAGTTCATAAGTTGAAAAAATCTCTCTCTCTCTCTCTCTCTCTCTCTCTCTCTAATGCAACTTCCACATACAAGTCTGATTTGCATTTATAATAGTAAAGGCAGTTTTAGAATCTGTTTCAATATGAATTGAAGAAAAACCTCTTCATCCACAAATTTGCAGTCCAATTAGGCAATCTCCAATCCAAAACTCTATTTTTCCATCCTTTATTCTTTAAAATAGAGATTTGCACTCTATTTCATTTTAACCTTCTCCAACCCATAATTTCCAATTATTATCTAAATCTCTATATTTCCTATTCAACTTCATTTCCAACTATGTAACATATTTTACAAATTAAAAAATTATATACCGAACATAATTAAACGAATAATTGAGTCATTAAAGTAGCAATTGTATGTTTGTAGCAAAATATGTAATGTATGCTTTGTCGTTTCTACGAATCCATTCTTTTTTATTTTCATTCCACATAGGACAGATATATTAAATAAACATGAAATGAAATACAATAAAAAAAAATTGCAATCAACAAATGAGATAAGAAGTATGAGGATAAATATAACGATCAAAATGACTGAAAAATACAAAAAAGGGGTCAAGGACTTGTCTGCAATTTATGGAGTGAAATTTCTTTAAATTGCAGAATCTCTATAGTCCATCTTGTTTCAAGAGATTCACTGTAGCAGCTTTTAGAGATGAGTTGGAGATGCATTTAGAATAGCTTGAACGTCAGCTTCAACAATGGTACACCCTTTGAGTTTCTGAGAATAAACAGCAACCATTTTCCCTTCAAAGTCCCTAACTATCCCTCCGGGCTCCTAGCCTCCTATCATAACATTTTGTTCACCCCTTAGACTTCCATCAGTATTCAAATAACTTGAATAGCCTTTCTTTCAGCCACATCCATAGATTTATTTCATCTCAATAATTTTGCAGTATCCCTCAACCAATCTGATGACCCTGTCCTTAGACATAGCTCTCCCCTAAACTTTATTTCTATTTGGGTTAATTTTACAAATCGTCCATGACTTTTAAGTTAAGAATCGGTTGGATCGCCAACCTTTTTTTTTCGATATCCTGGGTCCCCAACCTTTCATAATTTGCACGATGAGTCCTTTTTGTTCTATTCCTTTAACTTTTCATAAAAATGACTGTTATACCTTAACTTTTTAATTTAAAAAACAAAATATTTAAAAATAATAATTTTTTTTAAAAAAAAACCATCCTCCCCCTCATGAATTTTGCTGCCGTTTCCCGCGGCTAACTTATTTGTTGCCCGAAAAGGTCCTTCTTTGACAGTAAATGGGAGGATTCACTTCCCAACAAATACTGCTAGAAATAGTAGCAAAGCTGCCGTTTCCCAGGGCAATTCATGAGGGGAGGGGGGGAGGGCTTTTCTTTTTTTTTTTTTAATTTTTTATTATTTTTAAATATTTTATTTTTAAATTAAAAAGTTAAATAGTATAATGATCATTTTTTTGAAAAGTTAACGTAATAGTGATAAAAATGACTTATTGTGTGAATTTATGAAAAATTAGGGACTCAGGAGGTCGAAAAAAAGTTGGTTACCCGGCCAATTTTTAACTCAAAGATTGAAGACGATAAATTAACCCTTTCTATTTAACAACCACCACCAAAGGATAAAGAAAACATTGTACTTTAAAAAGGTAAATTCGCCTTTCAAAATTAAAAAATGGTAAATTCGACGAATATGGTAAGATGTCTTGTTTAAAATCATGCAGACATCCAACCCCCTCAATAAGGTCAAGGTGGAGGTCTGAAATTACACCGGAATCTTGGCAGTGTTTGAAATGGTCCGGCTATAGAAATACATCGGACTCTGAATTTGGCGACCGACCATCAATTATAAAGGCCATGTGTATTTTAAAATTCAGAGTCTAATATGTTTCTATAAAAAATTTAATGTTTAAAAGGGGTAAAAAGGGAAAAAACTGATAAAGATGTCTCGTGTACGACTTCGTATCCAGTTTCCGCCATCTTGTGCGGAAACGCCTTTTTTAAGGTTTTCCCGTTCATTCATAATAAGAGCCGTTGACAGTGTAGTATATTTCTCTCTTACACACACTGGTCCACTTCCTCCAGCTCTCCTTCTGAAAGAGATCACAGGGTCCGCTATTCCCCACACCACCCCACCCCACCCGCTGCAGGAGGCGCTCAACACCCAAAACCCCAAAACACCCCAGGTTCAACCTTAATGGAATGAATCTGTAATGGCTGGATCTGAGCTACCCAAACAATGAAGATAACTGTAGAAAAGGTCAACTCCCAAGAAATCCCACTTCCCAAAGCAACCCTCAGTACGTCGACAAAATCAGATTCGCCCCACAAACCAACTTTGCGAAGTAAGCAGCCGCACCGGAAAACCAAGACTTCCGGCATCGGTGTTCGGTTAAGGAAGGAAGTTGGAGTCCCATCTGGGAAAAGAAGCAGCCGCCCGGAAACCCCTTTGCTCAGATGGAAGTTTGATGAAGATAAGGACAACAATGGTTCCAGTAAAGAGGAGGAGAAATCGTCGGCTGAAGTTCGATCTGGAAAATTGGCCGGAGAGTGAATGCTGTTGTGTCTGCTAGAAGACTTGCCGCCGGACTCTGGCGGCTTCAGTTGCCGGAGTTTCAGGCTAACGGTGGCCAAAGGTTAGGGTTTCAGGTACTGTACATTCAAACTTCAAAAAAATGCTTTTCAATTTATTTTATATAAATCTTGTTCATTGACTAGATAAACAATTGCATGTTGAGAGAAATTAATTAGGTTGTCCTTAATCTGGATCTTATGTACTTGTAGTACATTCCTAGTGCTAATTGAGATTTCATTTAGGGGGAAAAGAAAAATCAAGTGTTATATGCTTAAATGCTCTAATTTGCATAAATGCTAGTACTAGAATCAATGAAAATCAGAGAGAAAGAGAAGTATAAATAATGGTTCTATTATAGCTACTCCTGATAATTTACAACATATCATCTGAAATTATTGATTCCCAGTGTAGTGGCATTGGCCTTTTAATAGCAGTATTAAATTTTCACCTTGTGTTGTTGTTTATTTTGAGGTCTATTGATGAACCCTTTTGGGGACCATGCTTCTTTTCTTTTTCCATGATACTAAATGAAATCGCTTCTGAGATCGGATTCCGTGATTTTATTTCTATGACATGTCCTTTGCTAGTAGGTTTGCTAGTAGGTGTAGTCTTGCAGTCCATTAAAGTTTTCCGTTGCCTGTTCTGGCTGGCAATTATGGTTCATTATATTGTTTCATTTTTCTTTCTTCGTTTCTCTTTTGGCAGTTGGGTGGTGGCTACCTTGGGGTTCCAGTTCATGGTCATCATATTGTTAAAGGGATTAACTCACCAGCAAATGATCTCGTACATAGTCCTCATTCTGTGTCCGGCCCAAAGAATGGGCTTTCTTTTAAGGTTGTGTTTTCTGTTACTTCAAAATTTGCCATTTCATCTTGAATATGCTGCATTAGTACCAAATGACCCTGAGTCAAATGCTAGGCCTGTCTGAGATGGTTTCTTATATGTGATTGATTTATGCTGGAAGATTTATCATCCTTCCACATTGACCTTGGGTTTTTGATTAGTGAAGATATAGTTTTCTTTTTAGTTGAGTACTGTTCACAGACATTGTTTTCTTATATATATATATATATATATCCCTATTTTAAACCTTCACAGCTGTGTCATATTTTACTCGTCAGATCTTAGATGTAATTTTATTCCTTGTAGTTTGAGCCGTCGTTTCAATTTTCAAATTCTGCAATGGAGGGTGCTACAAAGTGGGATCCTGTTGGCTGGAAGTCTTCGGATGAATTAAAGCATATATTTGGCCGACCAAAACATCTTGATCAACTTACAAGTGCTGCTCCAGTAATATCTGCACTAGAGGCAGAACTTGAACAGGCTCGAGCAAGAGTCAACGAACTTGAGACTGAGCGCCGGTCTTCAAAAAAGAAACTCGAGCACTTCATGAAGAAACTAAGTGAAGAACGAACTGAATGGCGTAGTCGAGAACATGAGAAAATCCGTGCAATTATAGATGATATAAAAGCTGACTTGAGCACGGAGAAGAAAAACCGTCACAGGCTGGAAATAGTCAATTCTAAGTTGCTCAATGAGTTAGCTGATGCCAAACTATCAGCTAAGCGCTACGTGCATGAATATGAGAAAGAACGGAAGGCCAGAGCGTTGATAGAGGAAGTCTGCGATGAGCTAGCCAAGGAAATTGGAGAAGACAAAGCTGAAGTCGAATCGATGAAGAGAGAATCAATGAAATTCCAAGAGGAAGTGGAAGAAGAAAGGAAGATGTTGCAGATGGCCGAGGTCTGGCGTGAAGAACGGGTTCAGATGAAGCTAGTTGATGCAAAGTTGATGCTCGAAGAGAAATATTCTCAGATGAACAGGCTAATAGCAGATCTCAGGTTCTTTCTAAATTCTCGTAGTGCAAACCCAGATGCAGAGGAGATGAAGAAGGCAGAGTTCCTTCAACAGGCAGCTGCCTCTGTGAATATGCAGGAGATTCGGGAGTTCACCTATGAGCCCCCAAATCCAGACGATATGTTTTCCATATTTGAAGACTTCAATTTTGGAGAACCTAATGACGGGGAGATCGAACCATCTGGTCCATACAGTCCTGCTAGCCATGCCTCCAAAATCCGTACAGTGAGTCCTGAAGTGACTATGTACAATAAAGACAATAATGCAAATAGGCATTCTAGTGAATACTGTAATCAGAGTGGTGAACTGGAAGAAGACACAAGTGAGTGGGAAACAGTGAGCCGTCTTGAAGGTCAGGGTTCAAGTTATTCGCCTGATGGAAGTGATCCCTCGATGAATAAAAATTTCCACCCAAGTATCATTTCGAGAAGTAGAAATGACTGGGACGGAAATGTGGGTGAGGAAACACCAATAACTGAAATAAGTGAAGTCTGCTCAATTCCAACACAGCATCTGAAGAAGGGGTCTTCCATTTCCAGGCTCTGGAGATCATGCCCGGCCAATGATGGTGACAGTTATAAGATAATTTCTGTTGAGGGAATGAATGGAAGGCTTTCAAATGGAGCACTATCTAATGGTGCAACAATGTCTTCAGATTGCGGTTCGTTACACGACGCTCTTCCGATCTCAAGACTTGGCTGGGCAGTGGAGCTCACCTGACTCGGGGAATCCACACATAACGAGAGGAATGAAAGGGTGCATTGAATGGCCTCGCAGTGCACAGAAGAGTAGCTTGAAAGCCAGACTTTTGGAGGCGAGGATGGAAAGTCAAAAAATCCAGTTACGACAGGTTTTGAAGCAAAAGATCTAAAAAAAACAGCAAATTCTGCATGCTCGGATCCTGCTCACCAATTCGACCAGCAAGCCAGGTTTCAATCTCATACCATGAAACCGCTTTGATTCTTCTGGCAGAAACTACTCCTGTCCTGTGAAATAACCCATGAATACATGCTGGAATTGTGTTTTCTGGTTCACCATTCCTTTGTAGCAACCGAGATTGGCGAGGGCATCATCCCGCAATTTAATGAAGCCAAGAACAATAACATGATTGAACCGGTGGGAAAAAATCAAAGTCGGGAAGGTGCTGTATTTTAATTTATTCAGATAAATTAGCATCCATTTTGGAGATAATGATCGGCTTAGTGTAATATTTGTAATGCACTCTTTTATGGGTTATCACCAGTGACTTCCCAATGGAGCTTGGCTTCTTTGTATGATAGTCCTAATTGCTCTTTTGGTAGTCCTAATTGCTCTTTTGGCTTTTCTGCAATGATTTTCAGTTGTCCATAACATGATTTCTTAAAGAACCGCTAAGTCTTCTATAGCTCATCAAACAAGACATGAACTTATAAGGCAATATACAGCAGAAAGAGAATGAAGGTAATAAAAGCTGGCTTTATAAAGCGATGATGGTGGGTCAATCTTAAGAGCATCTCTAATGCATAGTCATAGTCATGAAATAAATTGACAAATTAGAAAAAAAAGTGCTTATTTGATATATTAAATGTTTGCAAAGTCAATGTAGAATGTCATAGGTGTATATGCGTCAAAGAATATTGACATTACATTCAAATAATCTCCAATACAACAATGTCAATATTGTATATTTGTCAAGTTATTATTAGGGATTTTGAAAAAAAAAAAAGAAAGAGAATTTTTTTGATTGGATAAATTAATACTTGACATTGTCAATGTCATCTCATGACATTCTCCATGACAATATCAAACATTTAATATGTCAAATAAGTACTTTTTTTTATCAATTGTCAATTTATTTTATGACTATGCATTGGAGATGCTCTAAGAGGTGAGCCGGAGATGGGCATCATAAGTACTTGCACATGAGAGATGAGCATAATAAGTACTTGTGACCCTAGTGCCAGACGTATGGCACTATACATTTAGTATTAGATTGAGACTATGGACTTAAAGGCAAAATATGCACTAGGCCCATGCCATGACATTCGGGGCGACTGCAACTGACCATAGAAAATGGAGGCTACGTAAGCAAGGTGAAAGAAAAAGAATAATTATTTATCTAGATTGGAGACTAGTTTCCAGTCTAGTTGTCATTTCTTTATTTGCTATTGAATAATTCAATGTTTACATATATTTATGCATCTCCCCTTATTCTCCAATGTAATAATGCAATTACTCAAAGAAAAACTAGTAATTTTGATCTAACACCAACATCGGGTACGCTATGGCGCTATATAGCTCATGTGGCGCCATATAGCCGATATATAGTGCCGGAATGAAACTCGAAAAACTAGTCCATCATGTCTATAGTTATTGTATGACACCAACTGATTTAGTTTTTCATGTGCCGTACAATGCACGGTCACGTGGTTGTATAGAATTTGGTACCATATGTAATATATTTGGTGCTAAACTGGAACTATGGGCTTGGAGGCACAATATGTGCTAGGCCCGGGCCATGACAACCGGACCACGGGCGATTGCAGCTGATCATAGAAAATGGAGGCTACTTACGAGCAATGTAAAAGAAAAACTAGCCAATCAAGTCTATAGTTATCATGAAATAATTAATATGAAAAGGAGAGATGACAAAAATGTCTAATTCCAAGTTGAAAATAGGAATAGCAAAAGCCAGAGATGGGCATGGGCATTAAATTCCTTCCCATCTCCATCCCTTCTTAATTAGAAGAGACGGAGTGGGGCAAGACAGGGCAGGCTGGACGCAAGGCGATGACACAAATTTCCTTCTTTGTTACTCCCTATGCGCAATTTATGTTGTCCATCTTATTTTCATGCAAAGATTAAGAAAACTATTGAGAAAGTAAATTTACAAATTAACTTTCTAAAATACTAGGAATAACAGCGAGATACCTCCCCCCTGGGGTTAAGGAAACCCCCGCCCCGTACCCGATTGGCGGGGGAGGTTCGGGACAGTTATGAGAAAAAAACTCGTTACCCGCCCCCTTAAGAAAATACTAAAAAGAATTTTAAAAAAAAGCAGAAACTACATGAAAAAACCATCCAAAATATCATACATCAAGTCTAAATTATTAATGTCATTCAACTACAAGTCAAAATTCAAACCATCAAACATTCAACCACACATGACACATTAAATTTAAAGTTATTTTAAAGAAACTCAAATTTTGAATTATGTATTAAAGTTAGCTAAAAATTTAAGATAAAGACCATTGAGCAAAGTAATTGGGTACATTGATTTAACTTTGGGTATAAGAGTTCAAATTCTTACGGGCTCTTCTCCTATACCAAATTTTTTTAATAATATAATTAAAAACATAAATGTTATCGGCTATCAGGTCGGGGTGGAGAATTACACGACGCTCTTCCGATCTGTCCCACTACTTAATACCTGCCCCGTTTCGGGGTCAGGTCGGTCAATACCCGTCCCTGACCCAATAAGAGTGGGTGGAGAATTTTACCGTGTACCCGTCTCAATACTTAATACCTGCCCCCGTTCGGGGGTATCCGTGGGTATCGGGTTTCGAGTGTAAAATTGTTATTCCTATAAAATACCCTTTTATTTAATTAGGTGTATTCAATGAACCTTGAAAATACCCATGTTTAATTAGGAGTATAATAGTAAATGAACCTACTTAATATCAAATAAAGAAATTTGACAAGATAAATGAGACAAACAAAAAGGAATATGGACAAAGTAAATGAGGGAGGGAGAAAAAGGAAAAAAAAAACTTTCTATTTTTTTCGCAAATAAGCACCCTTTCCCTTTTTTTTTTTTTTTAATAATTGATCAGGCATGTGTTTTTATAAGTGAAGGGGAAGATCTTTTGCAAGGTAGTACAATGTTTCCATCACAACAACCACCGAGTCAATCTTCTTCTGCTCGTTTACTCGAGTTATATCCTTCACTTGACAACAATATATTGTTATTTTTTTGAAAAAGAACAATATATTGTTATTATGATAATATTCTTGAATCCCACAATCATAATTAATTCCCACATTGGCCGCGACACAGCCTTTGTCCTCGTTCTACTATAGATGTAGCGTGTTTGTTCCATGAGTACACAGATCGCTCAAGTAATATAGTTGTGAATGAAGTATCGTCTTAAAAGGACTGTGTTAGCCTAAGACCTAAGACTATCCTAACCTTAACCGAAACAATATGAAATATTCAATGTTGATATTAAGCTAAAAGTAAACTACTTGCAACCATGTAAAATTGAATTAAATTGTAGAATTCTACTAAATTAAATAAAGATGAGATCTTTATGTTGTGGAAAATTCAATAAACAAGACACACTACGAGCTCAAATCCCTAAGTATTACTTCACTTTAATCTCAACTCATGAATTTGACAACATGCCACAATCGTGAAAATCAATCTCCCTAACATGTTTAACACTCTACCTCGAGTAAAATCAAACTTATTTCCATGCATAACCGACTATATCTCTATGTTGAATACGAATACACAAATATGCATTAATCAGAATGAACACTTAGAGATTATATAAAGTATAGCGGTATATCTCTATCCCTTGTCGGATCCTTTAGCAATTGATATGATGTCTAACTTATTTTCAATTTCTCAATTGCAAAAATAAGTTACAAGAATAGCATACAATTGTTGCTCTAATTGTACACCGAATATAAAACCAAATAGCAATCATAATCAATAACATGCTTAAACTTCAAAATCAAAATTAAGAAGTAAAGCTTCACAATATAAGGTTCATCGTGTCCCTAGCATAAAAAAAGTTTAGCCAAACATACTAAAGGTGATCCAAAAGTCAGATGGGAAAAAAGTGAACATATTACTCCACATGTACTTGCAGCTTCAGACCTAAAAAAGACGGACGGGAATCTCCCGGACTCCACTTTGGTGTGAGAAAAGGTCAGTGTATTCTATGCATCGAGGAATAAGATTCAAAAATGTATCACATATCCCTTGAGTGGGAGTTGAGGATGGTTACCCTAGCATAGTTTGAGAATGTGGTCCACTCCACCACATTGTGGTATGACATGTCCCTCGCTGAAGATGTTAGGAATGGAACGAGTAACAATAGGTTAGACCACAGACTCAAAGCAAGTCAATCTCGGGTGATGTTGGTTGGTACGATCAGAAACGAGGGACTCATTAATCCTAGAACGAACCGCTAGCCAATAACTTAAACGCCTCATTCATGCTTTGTGGATAGATGAAGCCTTGACGAATGAACGAAATTTTTGCAAATGAACAAAATTTTTGCAAATGAACAGTCATTTGCAAATGGTACCCATTGATGCGTTCACGTAACGAACGGTCCATCAACTTAAAAATAAATGTTGGCCTTTAAACGATCTAACTTCTTGATGCGCTTGAAAGAGTGATCCATCAAGCAAATGATGCGTTCTCATAATGAACGAACTATCACCTTGATGCGTTCACGTAACAAACAAACCATCACCTTGATGCGTTCACGTAACGAATGATCTATCAACTTAGAAACAAACGTTGGCTTTTAAACAATCCAACTTCCTGATGCGCTTGAACGAGTGATCCATCAAGCAAATGATGCGTTCTCATAATGAACCATTACATTAATGTGTTCATGTAATGAAGGAACCATCACATTGATGTGTTCACGTAACAAACGAACCATCACCTGATGCGTTTACGTAACGAACGATCCATCAACTTAGAAACAAATGTTGGCTTTTAAACAATCCAACTTCTTGATGCGCTTGAACTAGCAATCCATCAAGGAAATGATACATTCTCATAATGAACTAACCATCATATTGATGCGTCCACATAACGAACGAACCATCACATTGATGTATTCACGTAACGAATGAACAATTACCTTGATGTGTTCACGTAATTAACGATCCATTAACTTAAAAACGAATGTTGGCCTTTAAACAATCTAACTTCTTGATGCACTTGAACAAGCGATCCATTAAGTAAATGATGCGTTTTCATAAAGAACGAACCATCACATTGATGCACGTAACGAACGAACCAACCATCAATTTGAACAATAACCAATTTAGTAACCCGCTCAAACAATGAATGAAACGTTAGTTTGAACAGTACTATAGCCAATTTATTGACGCACTCAAACAATGAATGAACTGTCAAATTGAACAACCCTTGTCTGAATCCGTCTTTCACTTGCTTATTTCTGCCAGAGTGTTCTCACGGAGGGAACTAATGACCTCTATCATTTCCTCACAATCAATATACTTTTCATTTCTGATCAACAAATCGGTTATGCTCTTTGGTGCTCGCTTTGATAAAGACACCCGAAAGGCATGGTTTTACAAATCATTCACCATGGCAGTGACCACTGGGGACATTTGAAAGTCCTTCACCCCAAGAGCTGCACGATTTAACCGAGTTATATACTCATATAGTGATTCATCTTTACCCTTAACGACCTTCTCAAACCAATGGTCGTTTTCTTCTACTTGGTGTTGTTGGCAAAGAAAGAGGCAAACTTGGTTTGAAAGTCTGTAAACGAAATGACCGAATGGGAAGGAAGTGTCTCATGCCAATCATGGGGCCTCTTTCATCAACGTAGTGGGAAAAGCTCGACGCTCTTCCGATCTCATCTGAGAACCTATGCAACCGCATCACATCCTAAAATGAGCGTACATGGCCAATGGGATATGTTGTTCCATCATACTTTTCGATCGGAGGCATTTTAAAGTGTTCTAGTAGGGGCGACTGCATAATCTCCTCAACAAGTGGATCAATCTTGGTTACTACCGGCCGCTTTTCCTTTTTTTGATCTATAGTATCATCCACCTTTTGGTTCACTAAAGCATTGATGCGGCCCTCAAGATCATTAGGAGCTAGCGTGGATGTTTGAACGGCTTCAAATACAAAGTCCATGGACCGTTTACGGATGTGGGACTGTTCAGGATCATTGTGGCGGCTAGAAGGTTCAGCAGGCGGCGGTGGCTATTGTGGATGATTTTGGTTCGCGTGAATTAACTTAATTAGATTTTGCTTTTGGGTTTGTAACTCAGCAAATTGTTCCCACATGATAAACGCAGCGGTTACTAGTTCTTCTAAAGGTAAATGAACGGCCCGTGCATGACCACGCCTTCTAACTCTAGACATGGCTTAACTCAATTCCCACAGACGTAGCCAATTGATCCAGAAGTCAGACGGGAAAAAAGTAAACAGATTACTCCACTCGTATTTGTAGCTTAATTCAGATATGAAAAAGACGGACAAAAATCTCTCCGATTCTACTCCGGTGTGAGAAAAAGTCAGTGTGTCCTATGTATCGAGGAATAATATCCAAAAATGTATCACATATTCCTTGAGCACGAATCCATGCCCATATATATAGCATTGCTTACCCTTTTTACCTATTTAGCGGGTAGTTATATAGGTAGTTACCATGATTGCACTCTATAGGATAGTGGGAGTTGAGGGTGGTTACTCTAATATGGTTTGAGAACATGGTCCATTACACTATGTTGTAGTATCAAAAGGAACAAAAACAAGAATGATTGAGAATAGCCATCACCCGAAATATAAGAATTAAATTGAAAAAGAAATATTTAATCTTTGTTTCCGATTGAATCTTCAAGTTTTCCTTGTTTTTGCCTTCCTTTTATGGTAGAACACGCCTCTAGGGTTCTTCTTTTTTTCCCCACATTGTTGTATGTATTTTGCAGCCTTCGTTCTCCGTCTTTTATAGATGGCACGCTTCCCCCTCTTTTTTCCTCATAAACAGCTTCAAAAAATTATAAAAACAACTAAATTCCCGGCCCAACAACAACATGTAGTACAATGCTTGTCACAACATACTACGACCTACAACAATTTTTTTTTTATAGTACTAGATTGTAACATGCATGTTACACTTTTTTACTACCTTATTGTTTAAAATTTGTTTTCTTAACTCCCTACACTTCTAGTTCTCTCTCAATTAGTCCTTGTTGGTCAAACTTCTTTTATAGAAGTCAGGAAAAACTGAAAATTGCTCAAGTTGGTCCATGTGCTTACCGAAAACTCGAAATGAGGCCTCCTCATATTCTTTAAATAGTTCAAATTGGTCCAAAAATTTCCAACATTGGCTTTTCATCCCCAAAACTCAAGTATTTTCATGAATGATCTCTAAGTTGAGTAAAACAGTCTATTCAAAACTCCAGTTTGGTCCGAAAATTTTTCTTTTCATTATCCATCGCTTCAAATAGAACTTTCTACTTACATAAATCCAGAAATTTTATTTTACCTACACGCATGTATGTTATTATACACGCGTACATACATAGTACACGTTCAAACTACAAGTGTGGGGTGCTTGTAACTTAAATGTGTGTCATATATGTATGCATGCATACATGTTACTATGTATGGGTGTAGCTAGAATTTTTGGCCAGTGAGGTCAAAAATGTTTTCGTTTTGGCCTAACGGTTGTCGGGTCGAAATTTTAAAAAATAGAAAATAAAAAATATTACAATTAAAAAAGACAAATCTTTTATTCAAGAGTTCTTTTTTTTTTTTTAAATATCTCTTCATAATCTAAAAATTCCAACAAGAAATAGAAATTAAACATAATTCCAAGCATAAACCCAAAATCTAATTTCAAACATAAATAATTATCTTACTTAAAATTTATAATATCAAACCAAAAAACCAACACTAAAGCATAAACTAAAAACTAGGGTTTCACATATTAGGCTTTACTAAATTGAAGTATAAATCAATTTATAAATTAGTGGTTCCTTTACCAAATTGATGCCTAAACTAAACTAAAAATTAGGGCTTTACAATAATACAATGTACCATATAAAAACTACTAAACAAATCTCATTGCAAGCATAAATAAACCTAAAATGGCAAAATCATAAACATAATCAATCTTCGAGCTCAATTATTCTTAATAATTACTCAATTCAATACACATTACAGAGCAAAGGCTGACTGTTGAGACCTCAGACCCGAGGGGAAAGAAGTAGAACCCAGCTGCGCCAGCTGCCCTGGGCGCTGCCGGCGGGCTGCTTCAAGCAAACCGATTGACAAAGAGAGAGAGTGAGCTGTGACTGTGAGAGCAAGAGGTTTCGAGCTTGGATATAGCATATGAAGGTCGCGACGCCAAGTTCTTCCACGGTTCCAGGCTTCCAAGTTCCAAAAGAGAAATAGAGATGAGAGACGACTGATGGCCAGATGCGTTTGTTTCTGATTTTGGTAAATGGACCTTAATTGGGCTCAGTAATTCTTAATTCTTTGGGCCTAGACAATAGGTTTGTAGGCTTTTTAAATTTTATCCAAATTTTTTTTTATATGGGCTAGACCTTGGGCTAAATTTTTATTGCGGTCCAGCCAAAATTTAACAAGACCACTCTAAGGTCTAGTGGGGTCCATCGACCTCACTGGGTAGCCACTGTTACTATGCCTGCATATAGGCAAAATAAAATTCGTCACATAAACCATATTCATACAAAATTACATAGAAATCTGCGCATACTCGTACAAAAAGGAAATGAATAAGGTAGTATAAATGTATGCAAAACACATCCATTAGCATAATTTTGACTCTAATGCCTAATTTCAATACAACTAAAATACCCAATTACCCGAATTTGATTGCAAAATCCAACCCATACTACGAATAATGAACAATAGAAAATATCAGACAGCAATCTATCGGCATGCTATTATGGGCTGTGTGGCTGGAGAGGAACAAGATGCACCATGAAGGAAAATCTCGAGAGGCAGAATTAGCAGGAACTCAGGCGCTGGAATATCTTTTGGCGTATCAACATGCTCAACTGGTTGTCTCTTCTAACCGGCAAATTGCAGGGAGGAACGCTCAACGTCCACAATGGCGTTCTCCTGGGGATTGCTCGTCGGGAATAAAGATGGACACAGATGCAGAGGTGCAATCCGGAGGTGTGGGCCTGGGCGGTGTTTTCTGGGATAGCGAGGGGGATGTTGTCGGAGCTTTTGCGTTGGCTGTGGCTGGACACTACTCGGTCGAGGTGGCGGAAGCTATGGCAATCCGAGAGGGACTTCGATGTGCTATGAACTGGCAGATTCAGCTCCAAGAGGTGCACACGGATGCGGTAAACATCATTTATGGCCTGCAGGATTTGAATCAAAGGCGTGACATGGCACCCTTGTATAGACGGCTTCGGTTGCTTTTTAATTCTTTAAATTGTGGATTATGTTCATATATTCCACGTACTAGAAATAAAGTGGTGCATTTGTTAGCGTCACATGCGGTCGGTTCTCCAGTAGCTTACTATTGGTTTGATTGTATCCCCTTATTTATTTTCCCACTTATTGGTGGGGATCTTGATGAATGAAAATTATTTTCCCAAAAAAAAAAAAAAAATTTATTTCAGACAGCAATCTTCTCATCTAAATTTCAAATTTCGAGTGCGTGCCCTACTTCCCAAATATGAAACCAATTTAATTTAATTTTGAAACGTTAGATGCCAATCACAAGAGGCAAGCTTAAATTCTTAGATTGAAAGAACTAAGAAGTCAAGAAGATCATGACGAGCCAAGCAGGAGAATGTATTACAAAACAATGGATTAGAGACTTGGAAAGTATTGTATACTTATCATTTATCAATATCATTATCACCCCTTTTTAAGAGACTTGATCAGCCATAGGTATAATTTTCTGATTTTCAAATGTCAAAAGAATTTATGATGTACTCTGATCTTGTCCCATACTCTCATTTTGTGATTATTATGTTTATGTATTTACATGATTTACCCCAAATGTTTTATATTTATTGCCACAAATCATTACTTTTTTCTCTGGTTTTGTTGATCTTTCCCATTTAATAATTGGACTTGGAATTCTCTGTGTTTTAGAGTATTAACTCATATTCTGTATTGTTTTGCCTTTGGTTTCTCTTGTATTTGATTGAGTTAGCATATCTTCATTAGCTATTTAGTATTTGATTCCATGTTTTCTATATTTAACAGTTTGATGAACTTTAATTAGAATGTCTGGGAAAAAAAGAGAATTGATTTATTTTTCAAGAAAAGAACATTCAAAGCAACTGTTGAGCGTCAATTAGGTGTGCTTACTTGAAATTGGATCCATGTGAACCAAGTTCGGGTAGATCATTATTCTGTGCGAGTATGAATGGTCGGCGTTTTCTCCCTACTCAATACATATTCGAATTGGTTAGAGTTTTATCTAACAAAAAATAGGGCATATTGTCCACCTTGTGTATGGGACAAAATGCATTCACTACCAAGGGCTCTGGAAATTGGTGAATTCATTGCAGCACACATATAGATAAGGTTAAGAGTTGAGGATAATAGACTGAGAATTAGTGAGCTTATAGCTACAACGAAATGGTGTGCATATCAGGGCGTAGCATTGAGAGGCCAAGATGAAAGTCTTGAATAACCCAACAAGAGAATTTTATTGAAATGATTAATCATACAGCTTACCTTCAACAAAAATGTAAATGCGGTTGTGTTGAAAAATGCTCCAAAAAATACAACTTATATTTCTCCTAAAATTCAAAGATAGATTATGTTCCTCTTAGCAACTAAGGTTCTACAGTTTGTTGTGAATGAGATTAATTGATGATGGCAAATTTTGCTTACTAGTGGATGAATCTCAAGACATAAAAAAACGAGAGCAATTAATGGCCATTAATGTACTCATATTTGTTGTCAAAGAAGGTTATAATTGAGAGAGATTTTTATGTTCTTGATATTAAAGCATTAACTTTGAAGAATGACATACATAGAGTCCTATCTCAACACATCCTTATCATACTAAATATGAATGGTCAAGGATAGGATGTAGCGGGCACTATGTGAATGGAATTGAATGGATTGCAAGCCCTGTTTCTTAAGGTATGTCACGCTACATGCTATACCTATAGCTTAGCACTTGTCGCCACAGCAAGGCAAGTCATTCTTCATTCTAATATCACAATTTTTTGACTATGTATCTCTTATTGTCAATATTTGGTGACATCTTTAGGTAAACAAGCTGATAAGCTCTGAAGCTCTAAAGCAGTTAGAATTGTAGAAATGATTACTAATGATGAAGATGAGATATTCAAATTTGGGACAAAATTATTATTATTATTATTATTATTATTATTATTATTATTATTATTATTATTATTATTATTATTATTTTGGTGGTTTTCAATCATAAAAGGGACCTTCCTATGTACGGAAAAGTGAAAGTTGGGGGTTTGTGTCAAAGTGAAATTAGAAGCTTTTTGCGCAAAGAGTGAGATCATATTCCCAATCAATATTACCTTTTCCTCACGGTTGCTATAGCACAAGGTAGCATCATCAAGAGCACAATATGTAAATTTTGGGCAAAAGTCCAGCTAATAACTTTCCTCCCCAAGAAACATATAAATCACATTCCTTTTAGCTAGACTATAAGCTGTACATATAGTTTATATTGATAACTTCAATACAACTCGTCCTACCACTCGATATTTTTTTTCATCAAACACTTTCTCTACACATCGGGCATGTCCCATTCCAAACTAGCCATTCATCTATGCAATGTAGGTGGAAAGAATGTCTGCATCTTGGTAGCGATCTTACAAAATCTCTAGTCTCAAAATCCTATACAGAAGCACGAACGGGTTACGATTTTTGCGTCTCTATCGACTGAGAAGAAGAAACACAAACAACAGAAAAATAGAACAAACCTGTAAACAAATAGTGCAACTTATGTCTTGAGTGCCTTTTGCCAATGTGTTCAAAGAATAGTATTTGTAACTTGGCAATTTCTTGATCACATCTTGTGATAACCCTTTGGTTGAATTGACCTCAAAAATGTCTGAAATTTCACTCAGACCAGTTTCCATTGTGCTAGTCTGATTTAACAAATCACAAACTTTCACTCATTAAAAGGCTAAAGAGTATATGTAATAAATTATAAGCTATAAAGATAATTAGATGGGAATTAAAGCACTCACCTGCCATTGATAAGCTTTCAAAACTGCAGAACTCACCCACTCCGTTAATATCTTCCCATTTACCAGACTACACAATAACATTGCCACCTGAAAAATTATCCCGCATTAACAAATTAATAGAAATGTATAATAATGTACACACATGCATTACATATTTCCAAAATTTCAAATCAAAGTCTTGATAATTCTCGAAGGTGCAAACAACATAAAAGCACGAAAAGCACGAAAAAGAATAGAGTCCAAATTAAGATATTTTTTTGGTGGGATGTTGAGAGAGATAAGATCAGAACATGGTATAGTACACAGTATTAGATACGAGTCCATTGCTGAGAGCTGAGATCATTAGGACAATTTGATATGCATTGGACAAAATTTTTTCCCTATGTTGTACCTACTTCTGTACCCATAATTAGAATTTCCGTTTTTTTCCCCCTTTTCTAATGTTACTTTTCTCATTACATGCAACTTGTCTGATACAAAATTAATTAGGGTTACTACCTTGGAATATGGCTCTCCATTAGCTCTGAGTTCCATCAATTGGAGTGCTGTAATCACCCCCGTCATGGCACCTACACCAGCCCCGCGTACAAACCCCATTTCCGTAGTCTGGCCCTTGACTGCTCCGGTGATTCCTCCGACTATAACCCCACCTAAAAATTATATACATGCCAAATTCATAATCTTCACAAAAATAGCACATAAGAAAGAAAAGCACAAATTCAATCATCAATTCATCATGCATGAAATTTCTGGAAATTAGTGATATGTTGCTTGCTGCTGCCTGCAGAACAGGACCCATATGTACTACACAAAATCTCATATGAACTGAAAATATTTCTACGCATGGATTGTATGTGGCAATGGAAATGGAAGATAACAAACATACCTAAAGCCAAAGTGCAAGCGAGGAAGGCAACCGCAGTTTTGCTAATGAATTTTGAGAGAAGCTCCGATGCAGAACCACATGCCGGTAGCCATGAATTTATGGTAGCCAACCAAATCTCCATATCAACCGATATCGATATTAACGTACAGATAATTTAGCTAAACTTGGAAAAAAGGCTTATTGAGAACTTGGGAGTACAATATGTTGGAATGGCATGGGAATTTATCGGAAAAAGGAAGCAGAAAGAAATAAATAAGAGCAATTAAGTGCTTCTGCATGTCTAGTCGATATTAAAGCTACACTGTCATCTTCAAGAAGTCAATTGGGAACGCTTTGGGTTCAAGAAAGGATATGGGCCGGGTGCCCACTTTTCCGGATATATGGGGCCCATTTAGATTCGGGTTCACTGTATCTTTGCCAATGCCCATCCCTCACCCGGAGTTTCTAGGTGGACCCTATTGCCACTTGCTTATTATTATTTGTAAGTTTCTTCGTCTTTCTTTTGTCATGCTAATTAATTAATTATTCATTAATTAATTTATTTGGAGAAAGTTCGGGTAGATTGACTCTCAACATAAATATCTTGTACCAAATTTGATACTTTATCGAGCATAAAATTTTGCTTATTGTCATTACACCGACCATAGGTTGGAGATTTCAATACATAATTGGAAATACTTGTTCTAATTTTTTGGAGAATATTAGCTTGTAGTTGAAGGGTCGTTGAGTTTAAATTATATTAATGAATATGGAATTATATCATAATGCCATTGTCAATAGGTTTGGTACCAAATTGTGATAAATCAAGATTTTGATTCTAATAATTGTATCAAAAATCAAATCTAGACCCTTTAAAAAGGAAATAGAAAACAATCAAAATCTAGAATTGGTAACTTATTAGTTTATTAATAATCAGGTTTAAAGTCAACTTTGGTAATTAAGAAAAAGAATGTGCTATCTAGAGCCTTCAACATAGACAAAACAAGCAAGTTTTTCAATAAATGCATCTGGAATTATACACCCTATTGAGATACATACTTCAGATATTTCATTAAGAAATTAAGGTTTCTTTTAATTTTTTTAAAAATAAATCTTATTTGTTATATATATGAGTAGATTTCTAGTATTGCCTTGTGGAGAGACAAGAGACAACCCAATGTTAAGGTGTCTTGAATAACCGTGCGGTGTTCTAATTAAAGATTATTTTTGCAATACAAAATAATATTACACCCAGTTACATTCCAATTCCATTTAGAGTAAAATTTGATCAAATAAATTATATTCATATACTTCCTGAAATCTACATCAATTAATTTGGTTAATAGTGTTTTTGTTTTGAAATAGAAATAGTTCACTAACATGAGGTGTATTGTATATATATTTAATAGTATTTAGAATTTTTTGGGCAATGTCGAAATTAATTGTGTATTCTCGAACTTATTTGAAATGAGGTGACCAAATAATTGAAGCATATTGAGAACAATATATTATTTGTTTAATTTGTGTCAACTCATTGAAGCAGCAACTTTTGCTTTGTGATTGGCTTGATTATAAGGACATAATAGTAAATGACAAAAGCTAGCTAGCAGAAAAACCAGGTGCTGCAACTGGTTTCAGCTTCTGCTTCTGCGGGATGCTGACTGGGAGGACTAGTACTGGGATTCTTTTTCTAATTCTCCATTGATGAGCTTGAGCTTGAGCTGTGGTCCTTTTAATTACTCACATTTATTGCACAGAGATGTCTTCATAGGCTCTCTTTTTAAATTTTTCAATGTTATTATTATTTTTTTCCAACACGTTTACATGTAAAACAGGGTAAAGAACAGTAAAACAAGGAAGAGAACAATCAACTAGCACTCTGTAGCATGTATGTATAGTAAATAAACAGCCTTTTGATGAAGTACAATGTTTAGACAAATTAAATACTCTCTTCGCGTCACCTAATGATAGACTTGTATTATATTTTTGTCCGTCATGTAAAGATAGACCACTTTCCTTTTTTTTTTTTTTAAATTGTCGTTAAAATATTAGTTTTCATATATACTCATTTTTAAAGTACAATATTCTTATCAATCAATAAGATAAAACCATTAAAGTGAAATAATTAGCAAATTAAAGGGTATATTAGGTAACACTCTTAAGTTTTATTTTTTCAACAATACTAATTGAGAATTCTTTTATCAGTGTGAAATTATATATGTTTATCTTTATAGGACAGAGGGAGTATATTAGTTGAACAAAAAGAAACATCTAGACTTCTTTTAAATGCCCCATGGTTCAATCATTACATAACAATTTTTTTAATCCAGTTGGGGAAATTTTAAGAAAGGGGATTAGTATAGATTCGAACACAGGATCTTATCATTTGCACCATGTTCGGTTATATTTCATAATAATTTTTAAAATGTAATTATATGTGGTGTTATCTCATGTCATTCTCTTAATATATAGATTATTATAGCAGTTTATAATTTATTTATATTATTGCTATTAAAAAAACTCATTATTTTTTTGATAGAATTTGATGAAGAATAATGCTACACTTCCCCGTTGGCTTACTAGTTAGTTCACCGGTTTACAATTTTAACCCTAAAATATATGTCTTAATTGACAGTTTTACCCTTCTTGTTAATACACAACCGGTGAACTAATATGTGAGCTAATATGAAAGTTTATCATTACTCTTTGATTAAGAGTAAACTACTTGCAGACATCTAATTATATCGTGCAAGGGAAATATTGATCTACTTCAAAAATTGCCACAGTCCATTTCTATTCGCTAAGTTCTTCATAATAGCTAGCTTCATGAAAAATACTATCTACTATATATGTTCCATGACACAAATGTTACCATATTTGGTATTACCAAAAGTTGTTATCCTATCATGACATTTTTCATAACTGATGTTGTCAAGTTATTAATTATTATATCATTAGCAAGCAAAGAACGTAATATATCCATTGTTAGCTAATCATTTTCCAAAATAATGTTATTGCACGTTATGTTGTGAAATCGTTTTATATATATAAAATCGTGCGCCTTTTTTTATAAAAAAAATAGTGCGCCTTTAATTTGGTGTTTTTATTAAATTTGGCATGTACAATAAAATAAATGATATATGTAAACGAAAATTATTATTTTTATGAGAGAGTTGATTGAATTTGAAATGTAAAACCTTAGCAAAAAAGAAATTGAAATGTAAAAATAATTAAAAATTAAATAATTGTTTTAAATTGCGGATATTGGCTAGTTACTTTCAATTTGAAATGAAAAGAATATCTAATTAACTTTTGAAAGTTGGCTCTTATTAATTTTAATTTGAGACCTTGAAATCTACATTGTATATTCTTTAAATTAGTTACCCCTTTTTCTATAACATGTATTACTTGAAGAACGAAGAGTTCTTTTTTCCCGTCTATTTTTTAGTTAATGGTTTAGGGACTAATCAGTAATTAGAGAAAGGGTTAATTTCACAAATTGTCCCCAATCTTTTAGTTAAGAATCGGCTGAGTCCTCAACCTTTCTTTTTGACCTCCTAGATCCCCAATCTTTTATAAATTCACACGATAGATCATTTTTGTCACCCTCATGAATTACCACTCGAAACGGCAACAAAATGCTGCCATTTTCGATGGCCAAAATTCCCTCCATTTGCTGCCATTCTGGAAGTATTTTTGCTGTCGCCGTTTTCGGCAGCAGAAAATAGGTGGTGAATCCCCCCCCCAACGATAGCATTTTTGCTGCCGGAAAGGGCGGATTCAGATAAAAATATTATTTCCCTTCCGTTTGAAACCTTGGCATAGATCGAAACTCCGAATGTCTCATAAAAATCTAATAATGAAAAAGAAAAAGGAAAAAGATGATTTTTGTTTTTTAACAGTTTGGGGAATGGAAACCAAACTTCCTTTTGGTTCTCCCCGAAGACGACCCCTTTTTTTGAACTCGAAACAAAATCTGAAAATTAAAAAAGATACATTTTCAAGTTCCAAAATTTTTAAAAGAAAGAATAAGATCACTTCAAAAATTTTTAAAAGAAACAAAAAAATGGGTTATCAAATAGAAATAATTGCAAAAGAGGGGAAAAAAAGTAACTCCAGAACTAAATATTAGTCTTAACAAAAGAAGTTATGATGCTAAAAGATTAGAAAAAGGGCAAATATTAAAAAGAAGAAATGTTCAATTAATCTGTAAATTACCCCTTTTATAAAATTTTTCATTGAAATAATATACAAAAATATCTTTTTATCTATCATTGATATTCTCAAAATGAATAAAACATTATTTCTTGAATCAAGAAATAAAATTCTAAATAAATCCATTTACAATAATGAAACAAATCAAGAAATAATTGATAAAAAAATCAAAATCTAATTGATCTTATTTTGATTATAAAAAGGGCACTTTATAATATTAGTAATAATAAGACAAATTCACCCTTTTTTAATGACTTTTCCTATATGTATTTTACAAATTATCACAAACTCAAGTTATTAATTTATATAAATTCAAATCTATTATTCAATATCAAGGAATCCTTTTTTTCTCTTAAGCCTGAAATAAATGATTCTTTTGAAACACAAGGAATAATTCATTCAGAATTAAAGGATAACAAACTTCGGATTTCTAAAATGAATCAATGGAAAAACTGGTTAAAAAGGCATTGTCAATACAATTTATCTCATATTAGATGGTCTAGATTAACACCACAATAATGGCGAAATAGAGTTCATCAATGTCGTATGGTTATAGAAAAGACCAACCCAAAAAACAAAATATTTTTGAAGTCTATTCCTTATCGGATAAAAAAGGTAATTTTCAAAAATATTATAACTATGATCTTTTATCATATACATCTATTAATTATGAAAATAAAAAGGACTCATTTCTTTCTAGATCACCATTCAAGGAAATAAGAAACAAGAGATTTCTTATAATTACAACACATATAAAGAGACCCCTTTTGATATGCTAAAGAGTATCCCTATCAATATTTATCTAGGAAATGGTGATACTCTGTATATGGAAAAAAACTCCCGATTGAAAATATTTGGATTGGAAAATTATCAATTTTGATCTTAGACAAAAAGTCCATATTGTAGCCTGGATCATGCTCGATGCCAATAGTAATCAAAATATTCAGATATTTACTACTAATTATCAATTAATTGATAAAAAAAAAATATTTTTGATCTTATGATTTCAGAAATGAACCCACCTAACTCCTTCAAAATTTTTTTGGATTGGACGGGAACAAATGAAAAAATACTAAAGCGTCCCAAATCGAATATGGAGCTTTGGTTCTTCCCAGAATTTTTGTTACTTTATAATGCATATAAAACAAAACCTTGGCTTATACCAAGCAAATTACTTCTTTTAAATTTAAATAGAAATGAAAATAGTTGTCAAAATTGAAATAAAAAGATTGATGAAAAACAAAAAGAAAGTTTTTTGATACTATCGAATAAAAAAATAAAGAATCGAAATCAAGAAGAAAAGGAACCCACAAGCCAAGGGGATCTAGGATTCATTCTTTCAAACCAACAAAAGGATATTGAAGAAGATTCTATGAGATCAGATATGAAAAGGGAGAAAAAGAAAAAACAATACAAAAGCAACATGGAAGCAGAACTCGATTTGTTCCTAAAACGGTATTTGCTTTTTCAATTGAGATGGGGTGATACTTTGAATCAAAGAATGATCCATGAAAAAAAATATATTGTCTCCTGCTTAGACTAATAGATCCAAAAAAAAAAATTACTATATCCTTGATTCAAAGGAGAGAAATGAATTTGGATATAATGTTGATTCAGAAGGATTTAGCTCCTCCAGAATTCATGAAAATGGGAATATTTTTTATCAAACTCATTCGCATGTCTATAAAAAATGATGGACAATTTATTATGTATCAAACCATAGATATTTTGTTGGTTCATAAAAGTAAGCACCAAATTAATCAAAGATACCAAGAACCAAGATATGTTGCTAAGAATAATTTTGATGAATTTATTCCGCTACACAAAAGAAAAACATGAAATAGAGACAAAAACAATTTTTATTTGCTTGTTGCTGAAAATGTTTATCGTTTAGGCGTCGTAGAAAATTGAGAATTCTAATTTGTTTCAATTCAAAGAATAGGGATTATATAGATAGAAATCCTGGATTTTGCAACGAGAAGAATAGCAGCCAAGTTCTAGATGACAGTAATCACCTTGATAAAAATCAAAATCAATTAATGAAGTTAAAAATCTTTCTTTGGCCTAATTATCAATTAGAAGTTTTAGCTTGTATGAATCGCTATTGGTTTGATACCAATAATGACAGTCGTTTCAGTATGTTAAGGATACATCTGTATCCACGATTGAAAAATGCACTATCAACGAATTTTCATATCGAATTTTCATATGTTAAGGATGCATCAAATGTATCATATCAATTCGATCTAGAAATGAATAAACAGAGCCTTCTTCATTTTAGGTTAGGTCAAAATTCTCCGCTTTTATAAACACGAAAATATGCCAATCCTATCCCTATCTAAATCTAAATCCAATTGAGAATTGGATTGGTGCATCTGAATTGAAAAAATTAGGACTTCATAAAGAAATTTGGATTCGATTATTGTATATACCACATTAAAATGAATGGCATTTTTATTACTGATTCATAAAATCCATATATGTAAAAAGGGTAAAGGGAAATTTTTTTGTGGTAAAAAATTCATTAATTTCGGTTATTTCTCAAAAAGAAAATGAGGAAAATAGAGGGTGTGCTGAATTTCAAGTATTAAGTTTCACCACAACGATAAGGAGACTTACCTCACATTTGAAATTGCATAAAAAAAAACTATTCATCTCAAAGAGGTTTGCAGAAAATTTTGGGAAAACGTCAACGATTACTAGCTTATTTGTCAAAAAAAAAATTGTATGTTATAAATAATTAATTAGTCAGTTGGATATTCGAGAGACAAAAACTCGTTAATTTGAAGAGTTATATCATTTGAACTTATTCGTTCCAATTTCGATGAACTTCTTTTGACTTTCAGCAATTCATTAAAGAATGACTCAGTAAAAACTTATGATTGCACCAACTACAAGAAAATACCTCATGATAGTCAATATGGGTCCTCACCACCCATCAATGCATAGTGTTCTTCGACTTATCATTACTCTCGACGGTGAAGATATTATTGACTGTGAACCAATATTGGGTTATTTACACCGGGTAATAGAAAAAAATTACAGAAAACTGAACAATTATACAATATTTGCCTTATGTAACATGTTGGGATTATTTAGCTACTATGTTCACGGAAGCAATAACTGTAGATGTTCACAGATTATTTGCGATTATTTTTTAACGGGGGTTGTTGAATAACAAAAGCTTATTACACAAAATCCTATTTTTTTAGAATGAGTTGAGGGTGTACTAAATTGGGGTTTATCAGGACCAACGCTACGAGCTTTCGGAATACAATGGGACCTTTGTGAAGTTGAGTATTATAAGTGTTACAACGAATTTGATTGGGAGGTTCAATAGTAAAAATAAGGGAATTCACTAGCTCATTATTTAGTACGAATCAGTGAAATGACAGAATCCATAAAAATTATCCAATAGGCTCTGGAAGGAATTCCAGGAGGGCCTTTTAAGAATTTAGAAATCCGACGCTTTAATAGAATAAAAGATAGTGAATGGAATGATTTTGACTATCGATTTATTAGTAAAAAACCTTCTCCAATTTTTGAAATTGTCTAAACAACTAGGGCAATGCAAACGGGTTTCGGTCCCGGGTTTTTGAAGGACCAAGACTGGACCAAACACCTTCAGTTCGGTCCTGATCCCAGTCCCAAAAATGGCAAGCCCAAATGGTTTCGGTACCGGTTCAGGCTCGGGTAATGAATTCGGTTTTTTGGGCTTTTTCGGGCTTGTAAAAAAAATTTTCTATAGACTTAGTAACGTAAAAACACATATAAACAAAGTTTAGAACAAACAAATAGAAAGGCTTTATGTGCAACAAAAGTATTAACATGCATCCATAAGGTAGAAGTACTAGGCTTACTTGTATTTCTCATTTTTTAATTTTAATAAATCTAAAATTATTAAATATTTGAAATATGTATCCTAAATTGGAAAATAAATGTAAAAATCATAAATATTATATCTACTTTATAATTTTAACAATTTTACAATATAATTTTGATATTTTCAAAAGGAAAAAGATGGATAATTCCAACTTTATTATACATTTATTGGGATTAAATATTACAAAAATGATGTAATTGTCAAAAATAAATAACACTTACCACTTAAAATAAAAGTAAGAAAATCCATTTTATACTTTTTACCATTAAGAAAACCACTTAAATAAATGAGAAGATGTATAAGCACAATTCTTCATGTGTATATATAAATATATATATATATATATATTTTATATAATAATAGCATATAACCTAAATAGAGTCAACAGACATAAATCTGAACAATTTTCTTTAATAAAATCCTTATAATGTAACAAATTCTAGTAACATTATATATTAACACAATTGTTCTTGACTATTGCTTAAAAAATAATAAAATAATGATTATTTTTAAATAAGTTTATTGGCCAAAAAATTTCAACTTGAAAAAGAAATTTAGTGGTATTGTTTTAACTTTTTAATTATCCCACATTGACAGTTTTGTAAAATAGCAATATGATTGGAGCTTATAACTAAGATGGGCCTTTGTGCAAGTGACTATGTAAAGAAAATTTTGTGGACTTTGAGGCAAATTAATAATTGTCTTAGTCCTTTATATTTAGTTTTAAGTTAAATGATTATCCCACATTGAAAGTTTTGTAAAAAGGTAAAATAATTGGGGCTTATAAATAAGATGGACATTTGTGCAAGTGACTATGTAAAAGAGTTAGTTTTGATTCTTACATCTTGGGTATTATGAAAAGTGAAAATCGGGTTTCAATTTATATATTAAAAAAAGAAAAGAAAAAGGTCAACTGGTCTTTGACCAGGTTTCCGAGTTTTCAAAAGAAAACCCAAGACCGGACTGGACCAGACCGGTCATTTTGGCCACAAAGCCAGGACCTGGACTGGCCCGTTCGGTCCAGTTTCGGGCCGGTTCAACCGGTCCTTTTTTTTACACAGCCCTACAAACAGGAACTTTATGTAAGAGTTGAAGCACCAAGGGGAGAATTGGGAATTTTTCTGATAGGAGATTTGAGTTATTTTCCTTAGAGATGGAAAATTCGTCCGCCATTTTCTTGCTGCAGGCTGTTGCCATTTCCTGCAACAAAAATTTTGGAGGGGTGAATCCCCCCAACAGCAGTATTTTTGCTGTCAGAAAGGGACATTTCACCCCTTCCCAAAATGGTGCAATTTCTCAAGCATTACGTCAACAAAAATTGGGAGGGGTGAATCTTCTCTTTCCAGCGGCAAAAATGCTGTTGTTGGGGGGATTCTCCCCCCTCCCCCTTCAAAATTAGGGTTGTGCAAACGCGTATAGGTCTCGGGTTTTTGAAGGACCAAGACCGGACCAAACATCTTCAGTTCGGTCTCGGTCCTGGTCTCAAAAATGGCAAGCCCAAACGGTTTCGGTCCCAATTTGGGCTCGGGTAATGAATTTGGTTTTTTTCGGGCTTTTCCAGGTTTGTGAAAAAAATTTCTGTAGACTTAGTAACGTAAAAACACATATAAACAAAGTTTAGAACAAACAAATAGAAGGGCTTTATGTGCAACAAAAGTATTAACATGCATCCGTAAGGTAGAAGTACTAGACTTACTTGTATTTCTCATTTTTTTTATTTTAACAAATCTAAAATTATTAAATATTTGAAATATGTATCTTAAATTGGAAAATAAATGTAAAAATCATAAGTATTACATCTACTTTATAATTTTAACAATTTTACGATACAATTTTAATATTTTCAAAAGGCAAAAGATAGATAATTTCAACTTTATTATACATTTATGATGATTAAATATTACAAAAATAATATAATTGTTAAAAATAAATAACACTTACCACTTAAAATAAAGGCAATAAAATCCATTTTACACTTTTTATCAATAAGAAAACCACTTAAATAAATGAGAAGATGTATAAGCACAATTCTCCACATGTATATATAAATATATATATTTTATATAATAATAGCATATAACTTAAATAGAGTCAACAAATATATTATAAATCCGAACGATTTTCTTTAACAAAATCCTTATAATGTTATAAA
This sequence comes from Nyctanthes arbor-tristis, assembly GCA_963692815.1. Taxonomy (NCBI): domain Eukaryota; kingdom Viridiplantae; phylum Streptophyta; class Magnoliopsida; order Lamiales; family Oleaceae; genus Nyctanthes; species Nyctanthes arbor-tristis. The sequence goes on from CAVNYN010201229.1 coordinate 36,148, forward strand.
TTTTAGTAACATTATATATTAACACAGTTGTTCTTGACTATTACTTAAAAAATAATAAAATAGTGATAATTTTTAAATAAGTTTATTGGCCAAAAAATTTCAACTTGAAAAAGAAATTTAGTGGTATTGATTTAACTTTTTAATTGTCCCACATTGAAAGTTTTCTAAAAAAAATAATATAATTGGAGCTTATAAATAAGATGAGCATTTGTGCAAGTGACTATGAAAAGGAAATTTTGTAGACTTTGAGGCAAATTAATAATTGTCTTGGTCCTTTATATTTAGTTTTAAGTTAAATGATTGTCCCACATTGAAAGTTTTGTAAAAAGGTAAAATAATTGGGGCTTATAAATAAGATGGACATTTGTCCAAATGACTATGTAAAGGAAATTGTTTTGATTCTTACCTCTTGAGTATTATGAAAAGTGAAAATCGGGTTTCAATTTAAAAAAAAAGGTCAACTGGTCTTTGACCGGGCTTTCGGGTTTTCAAAAGAAAACTTGACCGGACCGGTCATTTTAGCCCCAAAGCCCGGACCGGACTGGCCCGTGTTTTTTTGCACACTCTTATTCAAAATACTGCCAAAAATAACGGCATACTGCTGCTATTTCTGGCAGCATTTTTACTGCCCGAAAAGGGGAGAGGGGAGGGAATCTCCCCAACGACAACATTTTTGCTGCCAGAAAGGGAGGATTCACCTTATTCTGAAATGTTGTCAGAAACAGCAGTAAAAATCCTCCCTTTCTAGCAGCAAAAATGTTGTTGTTAGGAGGATTCACCCCTCCTTTTACTGCTGGAAACAACAGCAAAAATGCTACCAGAAATGACAGTAGTATGCCGTCATTTTTGGTAGTATTATAAGGGTGAGAATCCCCCCAACAATTGAATTTTTGCTGCCAGAAAGAGGGAATTCAACCCCTCCCAATTTTTGTTGCCAGAGACGACAGTAAAAATGTTGGTAAAAATTGCAGCATTTTGGAGGGGGGTGAATCGCCCCTTTCCGACAGCAGAAATACTGCTGTTGGGAGGGGATTCACCCCCAACATTTCTAATAGTATTTTTTGGGAGGTGAATTCCCCCATTTTGGCTGCCATAAATGGTAACATTTGGCTGTAGTTTCTAGCGACAATTCGTGAGGGAGAGGATATGGAGGAGGGGGAGGTGGGGTAGGGGTTGGTTTTTCTTTCTTTTTTTTTTTATTATTTTTAGATATTTTGTTTTTAAAATTAAAAAATTTAGGGGTATATTGGTCATTTTTATGAAAAGTTAGCAGAATAGTGATAAAAAAGACCTATCATGCGAATTTATGAAAGGTTGGGAACCAAGAGGTAGAAGAAAAGGTTAAGGACTTAGCTAATTCTTAACTCAAAGGTTGGGGACGAAACAAAAATAATGAGCTCCTTGGCAGTGAGCTTCACCTATTGGCTGAAAGAAGAGAATTGGCTAAAATTAGAAATGCAGCATACAAACAGAGATGTGCCAGGTCCTGTAATACAAAGGTCTGGGCACGGTGATTTGAAACAGGGGACCTTGTCCTTCGAAAGGTGTTCCTCTCAACCAAAGAGGCAGCTTCGGGGACCTTAAGGCCTACTTGAGAAGGCCAGTACCCTCTCCAATGGAGCTTACCAGCTCGAAGACATGCAAGCAACTGAGCTTATGTACCAATGGAGTGCGGAGCACTTGAAAAGATGTTATCAGAGAAGGATCTTGAGTTTGTGTATCAAAGTGTTAGGTCGAGGCAGGCATAATTGATCTCAAAAGTAATAATGAAGAATTATTTTCATGACCTAACAGTTGTAATGTTTCAAATAATGAAGAATTACTTTCCATATTTTAGTATGTTACAGATTGAAATCACAGGTTAAATATCATGTGACCATAGTTAGAATGAGTTTCTAGCTAATGTCCTAATAGATGGCTAGAAATTTCACTCAGTTTTATTAGAAAGACATGCTCTAATATACACACACACACACACGTATATATGTATATCATAGACTATAATTTTTGCACTAAACAATTATCATTTCGTTTCAATTCGTGACACCTCTAAACCTGTGTGTCATTTTTGGTACTGGTATTTTGTAGACGAATATCAATAATAATTTTTTTGAAAATGACAAAAATGTCACTATAAACTAGTGAATTGACTAATTTATTGCATTTATGGTAACTCAAAAAGTCTAGATTAACAAGTAAAATAACACTCTATTATATAAGATAAGATTTAGCAAATCTTGGCGTACGCAATTGAAAAGACTTGTGAAGGAAACTTTCTATTTTATGATTGAAAGCTACCTAACTATAATGCAAAAAAATTTTACACGAAAAGTTTATTTAAAGGATCGCAAAGTAATTAGATCTTTTCCGAAAATAGCACATAATCTTTAACTTTTATCAAAACAATACCTGTTTTGAGAGACCGAACAAATATACTCTAACTTGATAAATACTTTTCATGTCTTCCAACACCATCAATTTAGCTTTCTTGCACCTTGCTCCTACAATCTCCTGATTCGCATCATTAATTTTGTGTCTCAAAATGATCTTGCACCAGAACGACCGTTAATTATTCCATGTAGTAACAATCCATTTCTATAATACTCCTTCCATCCCAATCCCAATTATATCGACTTGTTTTCCTTTTTTTTTTTTTTAAAGGATGCTTCCAATATATAGGTGTATTTCTAATTTTAGGAGTTACTGTTTGTCCTTTTACCCAAAAAAAAATTATATATTCTTAGTAATAACAATTATTTTCATCAAATAAAGTTATATCCAAAAAATCATTAGAAAAATTGACTTTTTCAGTAATTTTTCTTAATCTCTGTGATAAAAAAAATAATGCAGCTAATGTGACAGCAGGTGGGCAACGCCTCCAAGGACTCAGTATGAAAGGGAAAAGTTCCTTTCATAAATAGGGAGTAGGGAGTACAAACACAAAAATTCAAGAAAAACAGTCTAGAACACTGCAGTTTTAAGGATGTGTATAATATAGCTGGAGACTATTTTAGTGTTGTTTTGTAATACTCCAATTCTTTCATTGGGATTTAAGTGCAAAGTTCAAAAACTTTAGGACTAAATTGGAATTGTTTCAATTTATAAAGGACCAAGGGTAAAATTATAAGAGTGCAATTTCGAATTTTAATTTTATTATTATTATTTTTTAACGATGAAATTTTGATTTAAGATGCGATGAGCCTTGATTCGGCTGAGGTAAGTGGGAACGAGTGCTAGTGAAAATATTTTAGGGAAACATATCTTTTTTATGATAATTAGACTTGAAATGTAACAACCGCTCAACAAGTTATTATGTGAGCTTCTGAAGCAAATTTGCAACTTGCAGGCAGTGTTTGTTAGCAAATTATTTCTCTTTTAAAGTAGAATTTGATCAAATTAATCACAATTATGTATTTGATAGGACCTACTTATATTACACAATTCTCAACTACTCATTTTCACAAAAATCTATTTCTACTTTTAATTATAAATAGGTTGCCATGAGCACATATATAATGCCCAACCCCCCCCCCCCAAAAAAAAAAAAAAGGCCAAACAGATAGTGTATCGAGTTGAAAGGCCAAAAATTTATAATTGAGGTGGAAATTTTACTGATTTCCACTCCAATGATTTGCGTTATATATGAGTAGATTTCGACATTACAAGTATTGCCTTGTGTAGAGATAAGAGACAACCCAATGTTAAGGGGTCTTGAACGACCGTGGGTGTTCTGATTAAATATTACTAATGCAATACAAAATAATATTACAACCAGTTACATTCTAATTCCTTTCAGAGTAAAATTTAATCAAATAAATCATATTTACACATATACTTTCTGAACAGTAATGATCTTCCGCCATATGTATGGCAAGATTATCTCGCCATACATATACGTGGCGGGATATTATTGCGACAATTGTGTGGACTCCTCATATAGGGGCCTATAGAGTTTAAAGTTCTCTATTAATCTCCTGCTACGTATGCGTATGGCGGAATTATCTCACTATACTGATTAAAGAATTCTCAATTAGTGTTGTTGAAAAAGTAAAACTCAAGAGTCTCACCTAATATACCATTATGAAACTAATATTTTAACGACTATTTGAAAAAAAAATAGTGGTCCATCTTTATATTATAGCTACAGACAAAAATTTAATACATGTCTATCATTATGTGACGGAGAGTGAGTATTTAATTTGTCTAGACATTGTACTTCGTCAAACGGTTGGCTTTGGCCATTTACCATACGTACATGCATACACATCCTTTTTGCTACTTCTATCGCGACAATAGAGTGCTAGTTGATTGTTCTCTTCTCCATTTTACGTGTAAACTTGGAACAGAAAAAATCTATATATATATATATATATATAATAAGAGAATGGTACATTTTTCCGCTCATTTTCTGGCTCTGTAAAATTTCTG